>BQNB010042332.1:4103-40838 GCA_026074375.1 Tanacetum coccineum | reverse complement strand
ATATACACACACACACACACACACACACACACACACACAAATATATATATATATATATATATATATATATATATATATACCATAATTGCAAATATCAGTTGTACATATACAAAGCATAATAAAACATGATTTTTTGACTAACATGAGCTAAACTAGGCTTAACAGTTGAGCCCGTAAGAATAATACTTACTAATCCATATCATGAACACATAAGAAGAGAATACCAATTTGAATTTCGATGTAGAGAGAGAAGAGAGGATTATAGAAATTAGAGAGAAAAGAGGGGTGGAAGGAATATAACAACTCATAAAACAAGAAGAACATCCAACCCCTCCTAACAAGCTAGGAGGGGCTTTATATAGTGATAAGTGGCCGGTCATGGACCTGCTTTGGGGTTCCATGGGACAGGCTTGGCATTTGGGTGGGCTTTAGGCCGGAAACCTATAAAATATTAGCTTAGGTATTCCCATAAACATAAAGCTAGCCTGTGCAAGGTTGGGAATAAATAATGAAGCATCACTTTACTAAAACATAGGCTAACAATCTCCCCATAAGGGGTGGTCATTGCGCATAAGGTTTCACTCCTATGACGTCATAAATCTTGGAACCTTGTATTATTGGGAATTACTTTGTAGTTCGTTTTGCATGCTTGTGATCTTGGGTCTGGATCTTTACCTTTATATCTTTGTCTTTAACTTTGAGATAATCTTTGATACTTCCTGGCGTAAACGACTTCATAACCAACATAATCATACTTAGACATCTCTTGAAATCTAACAATCTCCTTCAACATAGATCTTCAAGTTAATCTGCTTGCAATCATATACTCGATGTTCTTTGAGGAAGATATTTTTTATCAGAGTGTGCGAAAGTGTGTCATTAAATTTCATGGCTTTCTTGATGGATATCTTGAATATATCATTGAGCTTAAAGAATGAGCATGTGGCCTTAACGACACTGGAACTAAGGAGAACACCATCGTCATTACCTGTATGTAAAGGTTAGAAGTAATAGCGGATATGGATAAATCATATCTTGTTATTCATTAAAGTTTGGTAGCGTTAACCTCCAGTTTCGTGAGGACCGTTCCACAGTATAAATAATGTATCTGTGATCATGTAGATTAAATTTTGAAGAATCTTCTAGACAAGCTTTTTTGCTGTACTAGCCTTTTCTCATTACCAAAACGTTTTAAAGGAGACAACACATTAAGAGTAAATCAATTAGTTATTGTCTTACTGATTTACTCATCAATTCGTTCACTCGACCAAAATTAATATCCAATTGTCACAAGCTTGATTCATATAGAATCTCGCAAGTCACCTACAGTAATGCTATTTGATGCTGACACTGGCTTGATTTCTATTCGGCACTGTGAATACTAAAGAATATCACTCTTAATGTTCTTGAAATATCATGAGCCTAATGCGTAGGACTCTTGTACAACTTGTGTTCTTATTGTTGAACAATAAGTGTATATGTAATTTGTTTCCTAGTGAGATTTTTGATTGATCTCGTTGGCTCTAGACTCTATAAGTGCACTTTTTTTATTTGGTGATCGGAGGGTGGAGCAGACTGCCACCTTTACGATATGTACGATCTCATAGTGAGAAAGCCGATAGAAGTGTACTAATCTCTATGAGAAATGAAACAAAGATTTTTTTAGAGAAGCCTAAGTAGCTGGGAGGGTTGTGCCTTGCATCACTGGGTCCATGATGACTTGTCTTCAACATCAGAATCAACTTTGTGATTATCAATATATTATGCATTGACTTGGTTTCTGCTAAGTGTGTGGAGGGATCATTTTGTGGAAAACTAGAAGGGGGTGAATAGTTTGCCGCTTTTTAGTTTAATCTATTGTTTGTTTATAAAACTTAGATTCGACTTTTTGTGATCTCAATATGTGCACAATATGAATAATACAGGTAAGTAAATAAATGATATGAAACACAAGAGATAAGAGTTAGAAAGATCAAACCACAATACAAAGATTTATAGTGGTTCGGTAACGAAGCACATCTTCAACAAACTCCACTCCCCGAGCACCAAACAAGAGTGTTCTCTTCACTATGTCAAAAAACTCTCTTTAGGTAGAGAAAACAGTACACAACTTAGCTTACACCAATTTCTAACACAAAGTGAAATGTCGAGTTCTAATCCTAGCTAGAACCAATCTACCACACCTTTTGTATTTTGAGGACTAAAATACTAACCGTAATACTTTACTTCACCAAGACACTACCACGATCGCACCAATCTAACACTACTTACTAAGATCACCACAATCTAAGTATACTTACAATGATCACCATAATCTACCTATTACACACAACTACAATACACACTTTTACAATATACACAAATGATTTACAAGATATAACACAACTTCACAACTACACCAACTAAACTATAATACTTCTTGACTTGATGGTACGAAGTATTATTCTCTTGCACTTGAGGATTTAAGCTTGGATCACATGGAAACAAAAGCTTAAGATTAAATGATCAGAGGATTGTAAGTGATGTATAAACTGAGTTTAGACAGAAAAGAATAAGCGTAAAAGGTGAGAAAATCAGTAGGGAACTGTCCAGTATTTCTAAGCAAGCTGGGGAGTGTTTTTATCTGGCTGCCCCCTTAGCTCCTAGGCCTTCCCCTGCACTAGTACGAAAAAGCGTCGGTTGACGCTTAGAGAACCAAGAGACTAAGTTGTTGCCAAGAAATACACGATAACCAGAACTCGATCTTCGAGTAGCAGGAAAACCAGCCCAATCCAAATCCGATTAAGCAACTAAAGATGTAGTAGATGATGAAACTAAGTGAAACCCATGATTCAAAGTGCCACAAACATTCCTTAAAATCCTCTTATGGGCCAAGAAATGAGACTCCCGAGGACCATGCATATAAATACAAATACATTATAGTCAGCAGTATTTGGTACCTTAGCCATTGGCTCTGTCTTAGGGGAAGGCCTGATATATGTATCATTTCTAGAATTTCTTTTCTCACTACATTCATTCATTGACATACTGCTTTCATTCCTAGATATGTTGCTTTCATTTCTAGATGAGTTGATTTGATCCCCTAAGCTTTGATCATTCATGGTCTTACTAAAATCATTCACTGAACATTTTTCCAAACTGTTTGCTTATTTGTCTTCAATAATCGTCGTGCTTAATCTGTTTTCATCTTTTAAAGCTTAATCAAATCTGTTTTTGCTTTTAAATGCTTTTGCAAGATTTAAAGGAGTGTTTGGGTTAAGGATTTAAAAGTGGTAAATTATGGTTGAAAGCTATTTTTGGTTTCCAAATCAGTTTGCATAAGCTCTTATTAGGACTTAGGATTAGTTTTCTCAAGCTTAGATTAAGTTTTGAAGTTTATTTTATCCATTGTTCAAGTCTGCTAGTCCATTTAGGTTTCATTCAGCTTATTTGTTGGAAGTTCTTAAAATCATATTAGAGGTATGTTTTTTGTAAGCTAAACAAGTTTCTTATGCATCAATGTGCATAAGTTTTGAGTTTCTAAACTATGAAAATCTTAGAGTGTTATTTAGTTAAAAAAACAGTCAAGTGGTAGTATTTGTGATTAGGCTTAAATGTCCTTATTATGCAGATCATTTGAGGTCTTATTCTAGCTTAATTTAGGTTATTATTTGTTGAATTTAGCTCATGGTAATCTGGTTTCAATTTGTTTTATGTTTTTAAGTAGTCAATAGTAGCTTTTGAGTCTTAATTTTTAGCTTAAAGTCGTCAAATTATCTTTGAAAAAGCCAAAAACAACTAGTGTAGTCTGCCATTTGAATTTGCCTTTCCTATCCTATTTCTTTAGTTAACTTGCTTAATTTCACCTTATTTGAGTAATTTGAGTCTAGTCTTAAATCTGTGTTTAGCTTTTAGATTTTTCTGAGTGCTTATTTGTTAGATATCTTAGCTTAAATTTGGTAAAAAGTCCTTAGAATCTGTTAATTTTTAGCCTGATGTCTTAACACTTTTAAGTGCTTTTGCAGCTTATTTGGTTTGCTTATTTCTTGTCCTTAATGCTTATTAGGTCTAGCTTTAGGACTGTTTTTAGCTTCTTAGATTTCTAGTTGCTTATTAAGTCCAAAAAGCCAAAACAGTTTAGTTTATTTTCTAAGTATTAATAAAACCAAGTTGTTGCCTTTTAATTGTTTTTCTTAGCTTAATAATAACTTTCAGTCCTATGTCCATTTGTTAAAAGTGCTTATTTTAGCCTTAACTTTAGCTTTTCCAAAAAGAAAAATAAAAAAAATGTTTTTGCAAAAAGGTAGGTCACATGACTCGAACCTTAAACCTCCCTTACACAACACACATACCTTACCACTGCCCTTGGGTCTTTTTTAGTTAATGTCTTGCACTATTTAATTAATATAACTTGTTTAGTTTTAGCTTATCAGCTTATTCTAATTTTCACAGCTTATTGGTAGGAGCTTATTGTCCCATTTTTCTTTATAAACCTTTAGACTAGTGTCTAGTATTTTTAAAAATTTTCTCAAAATTTTAGAATTAAGTTTAGTATTTTTAATTTAATTTTTAGTATTATTTAGTTTAAAAAATAGTTTTAAATAATTAAAAAACTCAAAAAAAAAATTTGTCTTTTAAAAATTGTTTAAGTCATTTTAGTTTAGAAATTTGCATTTTGAGTTTTAGAGTTTTAATTTGTTGTTTTTAGTTAATTAATTAGTAATTTTTAGTTATTAATTAGTCCTTAATTGTATTTAAATGCCGTTAGGTTTTTTTTAAATTGCATTTATTTCTAGTTTAGCGTGCCTTTATGAGCTTTTCCTTTTTGTTATTAGATTTAGAATCCAAAATTCAAAATATCGTTTATTCAAGCACGCGATCACGAACCAAAACGAGATTTTCAATCTGCACACTTCGTTGGGAAAACGACTCGGGAACGATTTGAACTTTATCCTTTCCTAAGGGTAATTTTCAAATCGATACTTTCTGAAAATATAGCTTATTATTAATTGGCTTATCACTCTTTCACAAGAGCGATTTTTGCTATTTTGCTTTTAAATATATATATATATATATATATATAGTGAAGTGTTATATTGAGAACTTATTTAAGATGCAGAACTATAGGGTACTAGCATGATAAACACCATCATCCTTACATTATCTTAATTGTGAGATAAGACCATAGTTATATGTCCGGATGATGAGAGACACGAGTGACGAGCTTTAGGCATCTAACGATCACTTCTTCGAGGTTTTCGAGTTTGTTTTAGAGCGAGTGGACGCATGACCCTATCGACGACATTGTAAATGCCGGATAATGTTCCATGACGTGTCGATAGAGACGAGTTAAAAATATGCCATAAGGAAGATTGGCAGTTGGAGTAGCTCTAGCACATTTCGATTTCTTTGACAAAGAAATAAGCAAGATTGTGTTGTTTTCTTCTTCTTTGAAACATGACATTACAATCATGTGAGCGAACTAACCGAAGATGGTCCGGTGGCCGCCAAGTCCAACACTTTCTCGTAGCATGAATGAGTTCTTCCATTGCTTCATGTCTTGTCTTAATTATTTGGTGAAATATTGATTCGGATTGAGGATGACATTTTTTCTTTAGATGTTAACGATTCGAATCGTACGTTCACAATTAAAGGAAATCGATGAATTACGTCGGGAGCGTACAGATATTAGTAAGATTATTGTCCCTCATCTCTTGGAGTATGCACAATGATGCAAGATCCCATTCATATCGTTGTATACGTGCTATACCATATATGGAATTCTAATAATTTACCCGAATTCTACAAGTGATAAGAGTGATGAATTCATTTTTAAATCAAATGAGATTAGAAATAACCAGTACTCCATCAATTTGGACTTTATACTTAACTATAAAAGTCTGAGAATGAATCAATGATCGATTGGCTCATGAATCTCGAAAATATAATTTAAGCGAACGTTTGGGTGAACTAATCACTCAATGTCCCGTTAGATTTGTAAAAAAGAGTTTTTAACCCACGACTCACCCTCGTGAATCAACAGTTTTTGATGGATTTATCGAATTGAGCAATGACGGAGAGAAACCCATATATTGGATACTTTGGATATATGATTTAGTAGAGGGAGGTGATCACCACCATTGCTCGAGGCAGTGTTTATACCTGATAGCAAGATAACAACAAAAAAAATATTATACAAATATATAAAAAAAAAAATTATATTTTTGAAAACAAATATGTGAACAAAGATTACTTCACTCAAAAAATAAAAAACCTAAGAAGTAATCCAAACATTCTCTAATTTATTTTTGACTCAATCTAGAGCATCGAAAAATATATATTAATTATATATTTCGACACCTTAGTTAATCTCTCAATTTTCGATGGCTTATAAGTAGATGGGAGTTATTTCGATCTTAGACTTAAAATTTTAGAAAATAATCCAAACGTTCCTTTATTAACATATGACTTGACTAAGAGCGTCGAAAGCTATACATTACGTTGTATATTTTGCCGACTAAAGTGAGTTTTCATTTGAGGACTAAAAAACGGGGATGATGATTATGTTGACCTAATCAAAAACGACAATTTAAAAGTGTTAACCAAACCGCCCCCTTTTATTTTAGGAATTTTATATATTATATTCAAATATATAAATACATATGAATTAAAATATCTGATGACTAAAACATGTTTGTTTATATGGTCATACAACTACAAAAATGTAAGTAATGGTCATTTTGTGACTCTAGACTACGATACTAGTAAATGAACCAAACACCCCTTTAATTTTTTAAAACCTTAACAATATGTCGAAAAGAAAAGTAGTTGATATTAGATATCAATAAATGATTATTTTTAGACGTGTTTTTGCTTGAACAACGAATGTAAGTTTTTATTTTTTAAATCTTAAAAAAATAAAATGAAATATATTCTTATGAGAATATCGACCAAAAAAAATTTAGTGATTCAATCCTATTCAGGATCTTCGAATTCTTATTACACTGGAATCATTTTTAGTTTATGAATTTCCTAACCTAATCCAAAAATATAAATGTCACACAAAAAAATATGACAATACTCAATTTGATTAAGAAAAAAAGCAAAATTGATGAACTCGTAGGAAAAAAAGTAAGGAAAATCTTACCAATAGATGTTGTTAATCACGTTGTTGGTGTTTTCCTCTTGCGAAATTGGATTGATTTTGAGTTTGGAGGTTGGATTTTAAAGTTTTGGTGTGTGTGTGTGTTCGTCACTACAGTAGCAGGGGAAGAGAGAGAGGTAAAATGGTGTGTTTGGTAATGGATTTTGCAGAAGAGAAGGTTGTTTAACAAAATAAAGTGGTCGCGCCCCTTAGTGATAAAGGGGTCGCCCCTTTTAACATGGCCGGTCCCCATAGAGCTAAAGGGCCGCCTATCTGACGACTAAGATTTTTTTGGTTTTCCCATTTTGACTAGTTTTGTTAATATACAATTATCATAAATGCTCGAAGCTACTAATAATATTATTTAAGATAATCTAGTTGTCGAAAAATAACGTCGAAGATAAAAATAAAATACTTGACACATTTAATCAACTTTTCGTTTAATTAAATTAACATAAAAATTTCTGATCAATATTTAGGTTGTCAAGAATTTCAGACCGAGAAGAGGTTTAGAGGTGATTTACAAATTTGATTGACATTTAATTAACTTTCTTGCTAATTAAAAAATACTTGATTATTTCAGATTAGATAATCAAGTGTATCAGAGCCGAGAGAAGAATTAACGAAATTTAGTGACGTTTTCAATAAACACTTCTTGTTAATCGAAAAAATTAATCATGTTTGGATGAAATAAAGTGATTGTCACGCATCTATGAGTGTTTGCAAGGCGAGAGAGATGATTAATACGTGACGATAAAATAATAGAATGGAGTCGAGGCTCGATAAGACGGTTCCGATAGACGTAGGTTATTGTAGACATGTAGTTGAGGCAGATTCCGGTAAGTCAAAGATTGTTTTCATCATAGTGTTTTGATGTCATTCCTTTCCGCGCTTGATATGGTGTAAAACTAATCCTACTTCTATGTTAATTATTACCTACTAACTCACTTTTCTTCATCTACGTGAGTTCACTACATGTGGACATAAAAGATTTCCATTTTATAGAGGTACGTAAAGAATCCTAATTCAACTACGTGTAGGGCAAATTTCACCTGAACAATTTTTTCTTTTCACATGAATTTATAGATAACCAATAATTGGCATTTCCTAGAGACTTACACTAATTTTTCCAAGCATTAAAATTTATATTCTATTAGCTATAACCCTTTTGTTTAGCAAATGCTACTTGTAGCATAATAACACATAATCATTTAACACTTTGCACATAAACTATATTCTAATTAATACTGAAAGAAAATATACCTTTGCCTACAACGTGTTTTCTTCAACATCTTCAAGTGAAAAATCTTTGAAGGTAAAATCTTTTGGTAATCCCGTCATAGAATTTGAGAATGTATAATCTTTAATCCACTCGTCGGATACCAAAGAATGTTCATAAATAAATCAACTTAAATGTTGTAACAATTCAACCATTTGGTCCCCAATGTCTCATAGGTCCGAAATTGTTAGTGCCAAACATATTTTTCAAAGGTTGCATTTGATTTGGATACATATACGGCGAACACATTCCTCATGGAGTAAAACTTGTATGTTGTGAGTAATTCCACATTGAATGATTTATGTTAGAATAATTTTGTCTACCTTGATCTCTCTTTGGTTGTGGTGTTTTCGACCGAGGGTGAGAATTATTAGTTCTTTTTGGAGGAGGAGTTTTAGATCTCATTTTGGGTTTAGTAAATCTGACTCCATGTTTTAAGGAAAGTTTATAAAAACTTTTCACTTCATTGTCGCTTGCAATGGGAATTTTAGTATTGTTTAAAAGTTAACAAAAAAAATATTTAGGTCTTGGGACTCAATAATTGATTCTAAGAAGAGAATACCAATTTGAATTTTAATGTAGAGAGAGAAGAGAGGATTATAGAAATTAGAGAGAAAAGAGGGGTGTAAGGAATATAACAACTCATAAAACAAGAAGAACATATAACCCCTTCTAACAAGCTAGGAGGGGCTTTATATAGTGATAAGTGGCTGGTGATGGACCTGCTTTGGGGTTCCATGGGACAGGCTTGGCATTTGGGTGGGCTTTAGGCTCGAAACCTATAAAATATTAGCTTAGGTATTCCTATAAACATAAAGCTAGCCTGTACAAGGTTGGGAATAAATAATGACCATCACTTTACTAAAACAGAGGCTAACAATCTCCCCGTAAGGGGTGGTCATTGCGCATAAGGTTTCACTCCTATGATGTCACAAATCTTGGAACCTTGTATTCTTGGGAATTACTTTGTAGTTCGTTATGCATGCTTGTGATCTTGGGTCTTGATCTTTAACTTTATATCTTTGTCTTTAACTTTGAGATAATCTTGGATACTTCTTGGCGTAAACGACTTCATAACCAACATACTCATACTTAGACATCTCTTGAAATCTAACAATCTCCTTCAACATAGATCTTAAAGTTAATCCGCTTGCAATCATATACTCGATGTTCTTTGATGAAGATATTTTTTATCACAGTGTGCGAAAATGTGTCATTAAATTTCTTAGCTTTCTTGATTGATGTCTTGAATATATCATTGAGCTTAGAGAATGAGCATGTGGCCTTAACGACACTGGAACTAAGGTGAACACCATCGTCATTACCTGCATGTAAAGGTTAGAAGTAATAGCGGATATGGATAAATCATATCTTGTTATTCATTAAAGTTTGGTAACGTTAACCTCCAGTTTCGTGAGGACCATTCCACAGTATAAATAATGTATCTGTGATCATGTAGATTCAATTTTGAAGAATCTTCTAGACAAGCTTTTTTGTTGTACTAGCCTTTTCTCATTACCAGAACGTCCTAAAGGAGACAACACATTAAGAGTAAATCAATTAGTTATTGTCTTACTGATTTACTCGTCAATTCGTTCACTGGACCAAAATTGATATCCAATTGTCACAAGATTGATTCATATAGAATCTCACAAGTCACCTACAGTAATGCTATTTGATGCTGACACTGGCTGGATTTCTATTCGTCACTGTGAATACTAAAGAGTATCACTCTCAATGTTCTTGAAATATCATGAGCCTAATGCGTAGGAGTCTTGTACAAATTTTGTTCTTATTGCCGAACAATAAGTGTATATGTAATTTGTTTCCTAGTGAGATTTTTAATTGATCTCGTTGGCTCTAGACTCTATAAGTGCACTTTTGTTATTTGGTGATCGGAGGGTGGAGCAGAGTGCCACCTTTATGATATGTACGATCTCATAGTGAGAAAGCCGATAGAAGCATAATAATCTCTATGAGAAATGAAACAAAGCTCTTTTTAGAGAAGCCTAAGTAGCTGGGAGGGTTGTGCCTTGCATCACTGGGTTCATGATGACTTGTCTTCAACATCAGAATCAACTTTGTGATTATTGATAGATTATGCATTGACTTGGTTTCTGCCTAAGTGTTTGGAGGGACCTTTTTGTGGAAAACTAGAAGGGGGTGAATAGTTTGCCGCTTTTTAGTTTAATGTATCGTTTGTTTATAAAACATAGATTCGACTTTTTGTGATCTCAATATGTGCACAATATGAATAATACAAGTAAGTAAATAAATGATATGAAAGACAAGAGATAAGAGTTAGAAATATCAAACCACAACACAAAGATTTATAGTGGTTCGGTAACGAAGAACCTCTTCATCATACTCTACTCCCTAAGCACCAAACTAGAGAGTTCTCTTCACTATGTCAACAAACTCCCTTTAGGCGGAGAAAACTGTACACAACTTAGCTTACACCAATTTCTGACACAAAGTGAAATGTTGAGTTCTAATTCTAGCTAGAACCAATCTACCACACCTTTTGTATTTTAAGGACTAAAATACTAACTGCACTACTTCACTTCACCAAGACACTACCACGATCACACCAATCTAACACTACTTACTAAGATCACCACGATCTAAGTATACTTACAATGATCACCATAATATACCTATTACACACAACTACAATACACACTTTTACAATATACACAAATGATTTACAAGATATAACACAACTTCACAACAAAACCAACTAAACTATAATACTTCTTGACTTGATGGTAAGAAGTATTTTTCTCTTGCACTTGAGGATTTAAGCTTGGATCACTTAGAAACAAAAGCTTAAGATTAAATGATTAGAGGATTGTAGGTGATGTATAAACTGATTTTAGACAGAAAAGAATGAGCGCAAAAGGTGATAAAATCAGTAGGGAATAGTCTAGTATTTCTAAGCAAGCTGGGGAGCGTTTTTGTCTGGTTGCCCCCCTTAGCTCCTAGGCATACCCCTGCACTAGTACGAAAAAGTGTCGGTTGACGCTTAGAGAACCAAGAGAGTAAGTTGTTGCCAAGTAATACACGATCACCATAAGTCAATCTTCGAGTAGCAGGACAACCAGCCCAATCCACATCCGAATAAGCAACTAAAGATGTAGTAGAGGATGAAACTAAGTGCAACCCATGATTCAAAGTGCCACGAACATTCCTCAAAATCCTCTTAAGGGCCGAGAAATGAGACTCCCAAGGATCATGAATATAAATACAAATACATTATAGTCAGCAGTATTTGGTACCTTAGCTATTGGCTCTGTCTTAGGGGAAAGCCTGATATATGTATCATTTCCAGAATTTCTTTTCTCACTACATTCATTCCTTGACATACTACTTTCATTCCTAGATCTGTTGCTTTCATTTCTAGATGAGTTGATTTGATCCCTTAAGCTTTGATCAATTATGGTCTTACTAAAATCATTCACTGAACATTTTGCATACCCTTTAACTGATACTATCCCACTGCTTTCTTTGTTTCCTTAACTAGCATCCAATGCATTAACCTTTGGAACCTTTCACTCTTGGATTTACAACCTTCTGTCATTGAGCTGTTTCAACCTTTTCTAAATCACTTGTCCTTGAAGTGCTCTTTCATCAATAAATTTTTCAATGGACTCCATGTACTGAATTAACAAGTCTTTGAAGGATTAAGCTTCCATTCCAATGTATTTTTTAAAGATCTCTCTTATGTGTCGACCATCATAATTTAAAGGCTGCATAACTTCTGAGTGGAAAAACTTGTCAAAGTACACTTCAATCACACTTAAAGCGGATTTGGAATCCTTGTTGTGAAGTATTTATTTGTTGAGTTGCTTTTCTAGATTATTCATATTCTGAAACAACGTAGACTTGAAGTTGTTGAACTCTTCGCCACATAGAAGTCCAAATTCAAATTGAATGGAGCTGTGTATGGGATATCCATATAGTGTGGTGTCGAAGAGTTGTTAAAAGGTTAATTTAAGTGCATTAAAATTATACATGTAATTATGTTTCATACTCTTTGATTTCATTTGTATTTGTTGCAGTTATTGTTCTTTTGAATTCGAACACAAAGATATAGTATAATTCGTTTCCATTTTTAACGTGAATTATGAAACTGATTTAAGGATTTTAAGCAGATAAAGTAATGTTGTTATGGTTTTGTTGTAATCGAAGTGCTTGAACCTTTGTTAACGATTATTTGAGCTAAAGGACTAACGGTGAACTAACTTAAAGTGAAAAAGGACTAATAGTTATTGAGACTTAATAACAAGGACTAACGATGCAACACTTTTGGTAACAAAGGACAAACGTTTGTTAAATGTTGTGTGAAGGACTAACGATGTGATCCACGTTTAACTTTAGGGTAATGATTGTTAAGTAATCAAGTAAGGGACGAATGTCGCAATCACTTCAAACAATGAGGGTGTACAACGAATAAAGCAATTAGGGTTTTTAAATTAAACCAAAACCTTATCCCTCCCAAATTAAAATTCGTTTTCATCGTTAGCAAACCCAGAAACCACGACCTAAAAAACGTAAATCGTAAACCATATAAACTCAAACCGCCTAGACACAACCTCAAACCATGTGACAGACAGTTAAACCGCAAGTATCAACTAGGTTAAATCGCCTGATGAAACACAAATCGCGTTTAAATTCCATATACCTAGTTCGACCTTCCCTCTACGAACCATTTATGAATCCACTTTGTTATAAATTTTCCTTTCTAGGTTAAACCGCAGAGTTAAATCGCGTGAACTGAACTTATTAAATCATGTAACAATAAACGCTAAACCGCCTGTTAGTAGCTCAAACCGCGTGGAATGAGAGTTAAAACGTATGTTAAATCGCGAGCATACACAACTAAACCGTGAGATGTATCTTGAGAAACCGCCTAACACAAATCGCCTTGTACATACACAAACCGCGTAAAAGTTCCTATTAAACCGCTTGTGTCAAATTGCGTAAAAACTAACTCAAATCGCGTAAAGAGCTAGTTAAACTGCTTAACTCAAATCACGTGAATACAAACACAAACCGCCTGTGTCAAATCGTGTAAACCCTTAACTCAAATCGCCTGTACTTTTCATTTTTTTGTCTTTTTGCTTTTCAAAAATATCTATCCTTTTTAATTCAATGTTAAACCGCGTACATAGTTGAAACCCACAAAAAGCTCTAATAAGCTCGTAAGAAAGCACTTTTAGAAGAAGATAAGCTACTTTTAAGATTAGTAATGAAAGTTTAATGATTTTTTTGTTGAAAATAAGTAAAATCCTTAAAAAGTAGAAAAAAGCCACGACCTATAATCTTGAAAGAAGCTTGAATAAACTGTTTTGAAAGAAAATAAGTCATGTTAAGGTATTACTAATAAGCTTAAAAAACATTAAAACCTAGAAATAAGGTGTGACAATAATAAGCTGTGAATCATGCAAATAAGCCACGTATATTAATCTATTAATAAACTAGGTATGGTTTTATTAAGAAAGATCAAAGCTTTTCTGTCAAATAAGAACAAAAAATATAAGCCAAATCACTTTAAGCTTATTATAAGTCGAATAAGCTCAAAAAGAACCACAAGAAAACACTATACCCACCCGAGGCGAGTGATACCACATGTTGGACCTATATCAAACCATGATCATTTCACTTGTTACACGAAATCAATGAAATAAAAAATAGATAGAAGCTAAGAAGGATAGAAAGAAAGAAAAGAAGAAAAGGATGGTGGATTATTCTTACAATGTGTGTGACTTACAATGAACAACCAACCCTTCTCCATGTGTGGAGAGGGATATATATATATACTACCTAGATAAACCTAAGTCGCCTAGGTTTGCTTACATGGGCAGAGCTTGGTTTTGGTAGGCTTTAAGCCCATAACACATATAATATTATATTATAAAATGAGCCCGGTTATCCTTAGTATCCTATTACAACGTATATTAAATAATGACCATGACTTCCTAAATGAGTGACTGAGATTCCTTGTTCGACTCAATATTTTGAGGATAACACTCTCATTGACAACCTGACTTTCGAGAACCAAAATTCTTCCAGTGTTAAAGTTGGTAGTTTACTGTCATGATTATGTCTTTCAACCCAATCTTTGGATTTGGGAATCATTTCATGATAATAATCCATAGAGGCAGTTATAAAAGGATTCTCTTTTACATCAGTTTTGGATGATGCTTCAGGGAGCTAGTTAATACCAAGAATTTTCTTTTTCTGATTTATGCATTGGCTCACTTTGTTTGAACTACTTACCAATTTTTTATTAACATGTTTTTCTTTCTTAAATTGTTTCTAAAGAGCAAGATTTAATTTTATAATTTTAGTGTTTTAAAGTTGAAATGTAATAGCCTCAAGTTTGGCTTGTTTGAAAACAAATAATTCATCTGTATATATATTTAATTCAAAAAAAAGTTTGTTATATTTAGATAACAAATTAAACCTTTGTTCTTCAACAAACTTAAGGCCAATGTTAATATACGTAAGATAGGTTTGCCAATCAGCATCTTCATCCATAGACAGTAGAATGTTTACCTTTCTCATGGTGATGTCAATCCATTCACCATTTTTAGCATGGTTTTTCCTAACAGCAAGCTCATCATCACTAAGACCCATCAACACCTTGACTTGTGTCATTTCCTCATCATCAAACACTTCCTCTTCATCATAATTAAAAGTTTTAGAAACTAGACCTTTATTTTTAGATTGAAAGGTTTTGGAGACGGAGTAGTTGAAGGACTTGCCTCAAGTAGTGCAATTGGCTTTTACCTTTTTGTACTCAGTCTTGTAATCAATTTGAATCGTTGGGTCATTTGAATACTTTGAACTTGTTGTGTGGACTGAATGAATTTAGGTGTAAAATTTAGTTAAAAACCACTTGACCCTGAAGAAAAATTTGACATTGATGATTTATAAGAAGGTTATGACGTTTTTGAAAAACAATCTCTTGCAAAATGGCCTTTTTTACCACATTTAAAACACTCGGTGTTTTCGTTTGCTTTAGGACTTGAAAAATTGTTTCTCCTTTTGATAAAACATTTAGATCCAGCCAAAAGGGCTCTCTTATAAAAATCAATATCTAAGTCTCTTAGATATTCCTCACTTGTTCTCTTATCAACCTCATCATCAGAATTTTCTTAGAAATCCTAAATAATTTTGTTATAAAAGAAGGCAATTGATATAGGAGTGGTTGAGGGTGCAGTTATCAGGGCTTTTTTGGACTCATGGTATCTCCTTGAGATAAGGATGTCTTCATAGACTAACCTCTCATAAATGTCAGCAAGGTTAAAGGTCTAAATGTGATTCACATTTCTTAGTCTCTCAGAGAAGCATAGCCACTTCATAGGGTGACTGTTCATAAAACCAATATTAATTTCATGCTTAGACAGTTTCACGCCATCATTTTAAAGCTTATTTAGCAAAGTCTTGTATCAGGTATAGGTCTGAGAGAGACTTCTAGAGGGTTTAGCTTTGAAGGAATTATACTCAAGTTTTAGATCCATTATCCTATTTTTCTTGGTATGTGAGGGGCCTTAAAAGTTATGAACCAAGTCAGTCCATGTAGCTTTAGTTGTTTCACAGCTAATGACTCACTCCATTTATCATATGGTATGAATGATATAATGATGCTTTTATTGCGTTGGTCTGGATTGACTACCCTCCTCTCATGATTTGACCATTGTGCTTCATGTTTGTTAGCACCTTCAATGGTCTTTAGTTGAAAAGGACCATCCTTAAAACAATGTATGTAATAGAGTTCCATTCGAGTTAAGTAGCAAAGCATTCGCTTTTTTCACTTAGTAAATTTGTCACCTTCTAGTCGAGGAGCAATAGCAGAATAACTGCATCCTTTTTTATTAATTTGTTGGGCTACATTACTTTCAGTAACAATGGTAGGATCTAGGTTTTAATAAGTTTTTTAGCAGTTTTAGTGTTTTAAAGTTTTAAAAACCTTGTGCTCTAATACCACTTGTTGTTCCTTTTGTATTAGTTCACTAATAACTGCAAACTTATAATAAACTAATGCATGACTTAAAGTAATGTGTTGAAAAGAGTTTTGATAAAAGTAAAGACCGAAAGTAAAACACAAAACTATTTTCAACATTTAATCCTTTATAAAAAAAAATTGTTAACAGTGCTTTATAAATCTTATTAAGAATTATACCCATTGTTTGCGGAACAACAATGGGGATTGAATGACAATGTAAAGTATAAGTGATCTCCTCTCTAATAACTCTTGCAAACCTAAGTATTGCAAGAGTTAATAACTATCACTATAAGAATCGAGCCACAAGAAATATTAGCCATGACCAAAGCCGTGGCTAAAAGTCCACTAAACTACAAAATAGTCGCTTCTCACCGTTTGACTATGAAATCCACTTTTAGCCACGACTAACTCTTGGCTAAAAGTTCTCAAAACTTTGACCATATTTTTCAACAAAGAAAGTTTATCTAAAAATTTGACTAAAACTTTTAGCCATGCCTAAGTCGTGGCTAAAGTTATAAAAACCTTGAACAAGACTTTCAACCAAGAAACTTTGTCAAAAATTTTGACTAAAACTTGTAGACAAGACCGTATCGTGACTAAAAATTGGTTACTAATTTTGACTAAAACTTTTAGACACGACCGTACCGTGGCTAAAAGTATTTATTATTATTTTAACTATATTTATTTTATTAATGACATTAAATAATAAGTATGAAAATTAACTGATAAATATTAAAACAATTAGTCACGATATGTCGTGGCTAAAAGTTGTATATTATTTTAATTCTTTTTATGTTTTATAAATAAAATTAAAATGATAAATATTAAAACATTTAGCCATGATATGTCATGGCTAAAAGTTTTATATTAATTTTTTATGTTTTATCAATAAAGTTAAATGATAAATATTAAAATATTCTAGCCACGACATATCGTGGGTAAAAGTGTTTAATGCTATTTTAATTTTATTTGTTTTATCATTGATTAGTTTGATCATAACTTCTAGTCACTACACATTACTTTGGTAAATTTACTTGAAAGTTAACTAAATTGAACGGTGTTAAACCACAACAAATAACTAAAGTATACGAATTCATTCATAATCGATTAACATTTAAACATAATAGCATACGAATTACAAATACAAATCGATTACAATACAAATAAATAAACATTGAAACATTAAAGCATACAAATTACATTTCAAATGCTAAATTGCTTTAGCTAAATGAAAAACTACTCCAAACCAAGTTTTCCCATGTCATTATACAGCTCGTGAAGTATTGCAGCAGACTCAAGTGTATGGTTCTCAGGATGCCTTTCCATCTTTAGTATTCCCTCTAGTATCTTTATCTTTGCCTCTAGTGTCTTTAACTTTTTAGCCGATAACTTACAATTTGAGCACTCTGACTTTCTAAGATTCAGTGCAGATCCAGAAGGTCCCGGAGAATAACTTGGACATGTTGAAGGTCCCGGATAAGAACTTGGAGGTGTTCAAGGTATAGAAGAAGAATTTAGATAGAGTCTGAGGTCATCCATCCACATAAAGTAGCCGCATCCTCTATCTTGAGTTCCTGGCTATTACGGTAAGGAAATTATAAGAAATGTCTTTTTGAAAAGCAAATTAATTATATATTACATAAATAATTATTTTTGGATAGTTTAACTTTGAACAAGGACATGCGTAGTATTGTCTACCATAACTGTAAGGTTTGTGTGATGCTCACAACACCACATCTCCTTTTTCATACGTGCACTTAAAAGTTTGATCATATCTCTCCATCTGGTGGCAATTGATCGAGGTGGTGGTGAATGTGGCGGTGGTTATGAGGATATGAGTGAGTATGTAATGTGTTAGTGGGTGGTTGTTAGGATAAGATTGTGTGTGTTTGTGAGGATAAGAGTGGGTCTGTTTGTAAGGATAAGATATGACTTTATGGTAAAAAAAACAAGAGCTTTTAGCAAAGACATGTAGCGACTACATTCGTCACTACAAGTTCCGGTTAAAGTAAATAAAGTTTGGTCAAAGTCATCATTTAAAATTTTGTCATTTACTTTGTTTTATCACTGAATCCCAGATATTCGATAATCTCAATGTCATCTCATGTATACCAATATCATCTCGAATCATTCGTTTAACATTACTTGTATAACAATACCATCTCGACTCATCTCTCGACTCATCTGTTTAGCATAACATATATATCAATATCATCTCGACTCATCCATTTAACATAACTTGTATATCAATACCATCTCGTCTTATCCGTTTAACATAACTTGTAAATTAGTATCATATCTACTCATATGTTTAACATAACTTGTATGTCGATAACATTTTGACTCATTTGTTTAACATATAATGTGTATCAATATCACCTCGACTCGTCCTTTTAACATCTCATGTATAACGATATCATATCGACTTGTTCATTTAACATCTCATGTATAACGATATCATATCGTACTCGTCTATTTAACATCTCATGTAGAACGATATGATATCGACTCGTACGTTTAACATCTCATGTATATCGATATCATATCTACTCGTCCGTTTAACATCTGATGTGTAACGATATCATATCAACTCGTTCGCTTAACATCTCATGTATAACGATATCATATCGACTTCTCCGTTTAACTTCTCATGTATAACGATATCATATCGACTCATTCGTTTAACATCTCATATATATCGATATAATATCGACTCGTCTGTTTAACATCTCATGTGTATCAATATCACCTTGATTGATCCGTATAACATAACTTGTATAACAATATCATATCGACTCATCTGTTTAACATCTCATGTATAACAATATCATATCGACTCGTCCGTTTAACATCTCATGTATATCGATATCATATCGACTCGTCCGTCTAACATCTAATGTGTATCAATATCACCTCGATTGATCCGTATAATACAACTTGTGTAACGATATCATATCGACTCATCCGTTTAACATCTCATGTATAAGGATATAAAATTGACTCGTCTGTTTAACATCTAATGTGTATCAATATCACCTCGAATCATTTGTATAACATAACTTGTATATCATATCATCTCGACTCGTCCGTTTAAAATCTCATGTATAACGATATCATATTGACTCGTCCGTTTAACTTCTCATTTATAATGATATCATATCGACTCATCTGTTTAACATCTCATGTATTATGATATCATATCGACTCGTCCGTTTAGCATCTCATGTATAACGATATCATATTGACTCATTTGTATAACATAACTTGTATATCAAAATAATCTCGACTCGTCCGTTTAAAATCTCCTGTATAACGATATCATATCGACTCGTCCGTTTAACATCTCATGTATAACAATATCTTATCGAATCGTCCATTTAACATCTCATGTATGTCGATATCATATCGACTCGTCCATTTAATATCTCATGTATAACGATATCATATCGACTCGTCCGTTTAACATCTCATGTATAACGATATCATATCAACTCGTCCATTTAACATCTCATGTATAACGATTTCATATCGACTCGTCCGTTTAACATCTCATGTATGGTGATATCATATCGACTCGTCCGTTTAACATCTCATGTATAACGATATCATATCGACTCATCCGTTTAACTTCTCATGTATAACGATATCATATCGAATAACATCTCATGTATGGCGATATCATATCGACTCGTCCGTTTAACATCCCATGTATAACGATATCATATCGACTCGTCCGTTTAACATGTCATGTATAACGATATCATATCGACTCCTCCGTTTAACTTCTCATGTATAACGATATCATATCGACTCATCCGTTTAACATCTCATGTATAACGATATCATATCGGCTCGTCCGTTTAACATTTCATGTAGAACGATATCATATCGACTCCTCCATTTAACTTCTCATGTATAACGATATCATATCGACTCGTCCGTTTCACATGTATATCGATATCATATCGACGATTGATCCCTATAACATAACTTGTATAATGATATCATATCGACTCGTTCGTTTAACATCTCATGCATAACGATATCATATCGACTCGTCCGTTTAACATCTCATGTATAACGATATTATATCGACTCGTCCGTTTAACATCTCATGTATAACGATATCATATCGACTCGTCCGCTTAATATCTCATGTACAACGATATCAACATCTCATGTATAACGATATCATATCGACTCGTTCATTTAACATCTCATGTATAACGATATCATATCGACTCATCCGTTTAACATCTCATGTATATCGATATCATATCGATTCGCTCTTTAAATATCTCATGTGTAACGATGTCCTGTCGACTCTTTCGTTTAACATCTTATGTATAACGATGTCATATCGACTCTTTCGTTTAACATCTCATGTATAACGATATCATATCGACTCGTCCGTTTAATATCTCATGTATAATCACATTATATCGACTCCTCCATTAAACATCTCATGTATCACAAAATTATATAGACTCGTCCATTTAACATCTCATGTATAATGATATCATATCGAATCAACCTCCCGAATCATAAACGCGAGTTATTTATTAATTAAACACATTAAACATTAAAAAAACTTTAAATATATATATAAATATATATCAAATATATATATATATAAAAATATATATATAATAGTATATAAATATAAATCTATATATATATAATACATATAGGATGGTATCATGAGAAAACCAAGATTTCAGTGGAAAACCCAGTAAAAACCAAACAAATGCCACTAAAAAAACCAAACAGATGCCCTAATTTTAATTTAGGCTTGAAAAATTGTTATTTTTTCAGGCATAAAATTGACCTCGATATACTCTCCTGCTGTTACAAACCCCAAAAAAAACCAAACAATGCCCTAAAAAAGCTTTTATAATAGCCTGCAAAAATTAGGGCATCTGTTTGTTTATTGAGATTTTAACAGACATACTAGAGTAATCGAGGCCCATATTGCCTTTAAAAACCAATATTTTTGTCTGAAAAAATTAGGGCATCTGTTTGGTTTTTTTAGGGCATCTGTTTGGTTTTCTGAGTTTTCTAGGTTTTCTAGCAAAATATAGTTTTCCCTAGAACCCGTCCCTATATATGTATAAAATACGTATAAATATATAAATATAAGGGTAAGAATCAAAAAATCTCAATTATAGTAATCCGGGAGTATGATTCCCGGGTCGTTATCCCCAACGAGGAATGCAATTGAAAGTCGAGAGTCGTTTTGAGAATCGATGCTTGAATGGAACAAGATTATGATTGGTTATCTAAAACTACGGGAAAATTAAGGCAAAAACTTAAAAACAATTAAGGTAAGACAAATTTTAACTAAAAACGCAAAACGGGAATCCTAAACGGGACCTAAAAACCCTAAATTATCAAAATTAAGTCCTAAAATGATCTTTTTGGTTTTTATAAGTCTTAATTGACTAAAAAGCTAGAACAAAGAAAACTAGACCAAAAACGGAAAAGATTTAAGCTTAAAAACACTAAAAACATGAACGGGATTCAATCCCGTTCTTTAAAAAATCAAATTTTGCAATTTTAACCCTACGAAAGCAAATCTAATTTTCCTAAGTCCTAAATGTTAAAAGAAAATTTTCTAAAAAAGAATTATATTTTTTTGACTTTTTTATAATTTTTTATGAATTAAAAACGATTTAAATGAAATTAAATGTTTAAAAATACTAAACTATTTAATAAAAATCTAAAAAAATTAGCAAAAGTGCATTGAACAATGAGGAATCTAATAAAAATAAGCTGGTGAAAATAGCTTATCAAATAAGCTCTGAAATAAGCTAAAATAGCTTATTAGACAAAAGAGCTCAAAATGTGTATAAGTAATAGATTTTGCAAACATAAACCGAAAAAGACCCAAGGGCGAGTGGTAGAAGGAGTGTGTGTAAAAACGTTTGGTGAATAGGGGTGAGGTCCCGGGTTCGAGCCTTGCTTACTTGGGACTTCCCCCAATTCCCAAATGTTTTTTAAAAGCTATTTTTTACAAATTTTTAGAGGGATTAAAAATAAGCACTTTTTACAAAAACACTTTTTTATAAGCCATGAATAAGCACTGAAATAAGCTAAGAAAGTAGACATATTAAGCTAGACAATACTAAGCTATAAAATGGCTAACTGTTTGCAATTTTAAGCACTAATAAGCAAATGAAAACTTAAAATAAGCTAAGACAAATAAAAGGGTACCTAATAAGCATAAACAAACAAAAATAAGCAAAGGGGTTAAGCTAGAATAAGCTAGAAAATGACAGATTAACAAAAGAGTTTTAACACTAAAATTTTTATGCTAAAATGAAAATAAGCTTAAATAAGCTCTATCCTACATGCAAATAACTGAATTAACTAAACCCTATCCTAATGACAACACTAAATCTAAATAAAGCAATAAGAAAATAGCAAAATAAGCTTAAATAGAGCAAATGAGCCTTTGGCCAAAACTGATAAGCAAAAAGGACCAATAGGGACTTTCGTAGCTTAAAAATAAGCTAGCAAAAAGATCCTTATGGCTTAGTGGCTTATACCACTAAGAAGAATGGCTAAAAAGCTATAATAAGCAACAAAGAAAAATCATTTTGAAATTCAAATAAGCACTTAAAAATCTTCATGAAAAGGCTATCTCACACTGACTCAACACTTAGACAAATTTTTGATAACCTTTGCAATCTTAACAAAACCACACTTTTGAGCTTAAAAATAAGCACACAAACAGATCCTTATGACTATATAACCTATAAACAAATTAACTTTAGACCTCAAAGAACATTAATCAACACTCAAAAAGCATTTTGAAATTCAGGATAAGCAACAATAAGTAAATGAAAAAGTCATTTCTTAAATTTTTTCAATACTTAGCAAATACTTGACAGTTTTGGTAAAACACAAATAACAAATGCAGGCTATAGAGCTTTGTTTATAAACTGTTTTAACACATGCATAAACACAAAAACAACACAAAAACAACAATAAGCAAAAGCACAATCAAATAAGCAACTAAAATAAGCTATAAACCGACCAGTTTCAAACATACAAACCCTAACACCTTGAAAATGAGATTAACACTTAAAAACCCTAAACAAACCGAATTTTAGGACAAATTAAAGCTAAGCTAAACTTGACCCAAGAGTAAAAGAATGCAATTTTGAAACCATTTAAAAAACCCATGAAACAGTTAAACCAAACACCCCTTTAAAAACTGGTTTTGGCTTTTTTAAAGAGATTAATGCTTATTTAAAAGCACACTTTCAAAAGAACCTAGATGTTAAATATGTAAACAAGCAATATTAAGTAAACTTAATAACAAAAAGCACTCAAAGAAGCTAAAACATATTATGCAAGTAAATAAGCTTTTAAGACAGATATTAAAGAACACTTGCACAAAAGAAATTTTAAAACTACAACTAAGCATATCATAAGCATTACCATCAAACAAAGCACAAATAATCAAATAAGAAAAGGCATAAGCAACATAAGCAGTTCCACATAGATAAGCTAAAATAGATAAAAGAAACTTTACAAAAGTCCAAGCTTTTGTGAATCACTAAAGTACCTAAATTAGTTCATAAACATCATAATAGCTTATCCACATAAGTACTAACTCATGGGCATACAATATTTACCATGCTCCATGAGAGTTTCTTGATATTTTTGGTATTTTATAGATTTTTATAAGTAAATTAGTTAATAAAAGTGATAAAAACAGTAAATAAAGGCAAAGATTTAGAAGCTAAAAGCTTAGTGAAGCTTTTATGTCAGATCAATAAGCTGCATCATAGCTTAAAAAGCTTAACAGTTAAATAAATGATTAAACAACAGAAACTTAAGGAACAATAGCCTCAAAAACTTTTGATTAAAAACTTAAAGTTTACAAGAATTTGGAAATACAAATAACTTTAAAACTTAAATAAAAACTACACTTAAAAAGAGAAGAATATACAATAGCCAAGATAGGAAAAAAGAAAAAACAATAAACAAAACTAAAAAAAAAAAAAAAAAAACAAAAAAAAAAAAAAAAAAAATAAAAAAAAAAAAAAGAAAAAAAAAAAAAAAAAAAAAAAGATAAAAAAAACCTCCTTCACCACAAGGGTTAACCCCTATTTATAGGCCGATAGAAGGTCCTAGATCCTTGGCATGGTTTTCTTGTGTGAGAGTAAAGCAGCAATCAATCTTGGCCCCATTAATCAACTTGTGACTCTTTAAATCATCCTTAGCCCTTGGATTTCCACAGTAATCATGTCCCCAATGATTGCCTTGGATCACCAACGTGTCAGAAAAGCCAAATACGTCACTCATTGCATCATTAATGGCTTCTAGAAGGGTTTAAGTGGGGTTTAACCCCTAGGGGTAGATAATTTTGGGGATGAGGGTGACAGTAATAATGGGGGTTTGAGCGGGAAAAGGGTCGCCTGTTTGTTTGATTGTGCAGGTGAAAGATTTAGGGGATTGGAAAGAATGGCCCTTTACTATTATATGTTATATTGCAGGTTTAGTCCTTATGGTGATACAACTTTGGTTCTTGGAGTTTGGGTTGGGATTGCACCGTTAGTCCTTTTAGGGACTAACAAGGGTGTTATAATGGGAGTAAGGGATAACGGGGTTATAAGGGTATGAAGGATTTGGGCACTTAGGTTCGGGTTATATTCTTTTTAAAAAGACTTGCTTTTATTTAGGCTTAAAGTCTTTAAAGATATTAGTGGGCCTTGCCTCAAGCCCACAAGGTGGAACGGTGGGCCCACTTTTGGCAGTTTAGGTTTTCGGGTTTGGTTTTTGATGTTCTTTCTAAATCCACTTCCCGAGGTTGACTTTGACTTGATTCGACCTTGACTTGTTTTGTTTACTTTTGGCTTTGACTTGACTTTTATTTCACGCTCTTAATTCCGTTCTCGGTGCTAGAGAAAAACTGGAATTTTGTCGATTTGGCTTCTATTTTTGTCCTTTTCTTAGATATCCATTACCTGCATAGTACAAATGCAAAACATACAAATACAATGTATTTCTGATACGTTTTTAGTCATTTAAGTTCGGATTTAGCGGATAAAGGTATGTGTAATTAAAGACATACCAGTTATCATGGACATTTCTTGGACAATCTATGGACTAAGGACCTTAACTATGTAATACATGTGATATATTGTGTAGTAGAGGACTTGTAACAAGTGTACTAAGCTAAAAAGTTATAAAAACTAGTTTAAAAACATTTTTAGCAAAAATATCAAAAGGGGCTATTTTAATTAGAAATATAAAGCATTAATTTTGTATTTTTATAAAATACTACATCTCATGAGGATTCCAAATATGTAAGGAACTCAAAAATCCGATTTATAACGAAGAAGATACGCCATTTGTAAGTTATACGATAATAAACGCTTTTATAAAAACTATTACAAACCACATCTGATATAAATGGTTGGTTGTTTTTCACAGAATGTATGTATTTTTAGGATTCCAAAACATTAAGAATCATAATTTTTTCGATCAATAACGAAGGAGTTATGGATTTTTTCACATTTACGATAATTAAAGTTTATAAATTAATTATATAAAAAAGAACCCCTTTTAATGAACATGGGTAAAAATTCACTATTCATCTCAAATAACGTTTGGAAAATACATTAGTTAGTATAAAACATTTTTAATTATAAGACGTGCTTGAAGAATCACAGCTAAAATCGGAGTTAAAACGAAAAAGATCGCATTTACTGATTTAACACGATTAAATTTATAAAAAAATAATTTTTTAATAAAAGTATGATGACTAAAAAGACTGTTCACACAGAGGACTTAAAATATGTATAATGTAATATTTTTGATAACATCTCTTAATACGCTAAAGCGTGGACGGAAGAAACGTAAGAAACCCGGACTTAAAACTAAAAAGTTACGCATTTTTACTAAAGAGATATTCATAAACGTTTTACTTCATAAATTATGGATTTTTCACAAAGTACAATTAACTGAGTGATGTAGCTATATAGAATTATATACGGTATTAGTTATTCAAAGTACTTAGTACTCATACGGCCTATAATTAATTACGTTGCATTCGGGCGTATTTGTAACGCATTTTTACGCATTTGATTAACATTGTTAACTCATCCACTAGAGGCGAGTTCATATCCCCCAAGTTTTACATTTAAAATGATATTACACATTTGGGGTGAGAAACATATTCATGTTTTACAATTGGACGCAAGTGGACATTTTTTACTTACGATTAATGTTGGTTTGCCTAATAGCGATAACCCTCTAGCCCAATTATCATGAACTGTCAATTACTTATTGTGATGCCGAATGTTAAAATAGATCTATTTGGGATGACATCCCCTGTTTCGGGAGAGTCATGTTCACTATTTCCGATATGCAGGTCACAACGAACGTATACCTTGGAATTTGGGGATGCATTGCTGGTTTATTATTCGTATATATATATAATCATTTCTCGTGAACTTTCGATACTTAATAGCATAAATTGCTTGCAGATTCACTAGAAGACATCTCAAGATTAAAAGGAACAAAGCTCAAGTGTTTACACATTTTGGAAATCAAGATACAAGAAAAGAATAAAATCTCAAGCTGAAAAGTCTGCAAGTGCACCGCACTTATCAGTAGTGCGCCGTACTTCCTATTAAAACATGCCAAGTACGCCGCACTTTACCATTGTGCACCGCACTTCTCCCCAAAGTCAAAAGTAAATAAAGCTCAGTCAAACAAGTGCATTAATACCCCAAGTACGCCGCACAAAATAAATTGAGCGCCATACTTCCTATCCAACTACGAAGAATTAAATGAAGAACTGAATGCTAGTGCATTAACACCTAATGTGCGCCGCACAAATATCTTAGTGCGCCACAATTTTCACCTATTTTCAGCCTATAAATAGAGGATGAATTTTCACTCTCAAATCATCCCATAAATCATCCCTCTCTTCATTCCTCAATCATCATCAGCAAATCTTCATCCGTTCCACCCAAATAACCAAAACACCATAAATGCCACACCCTTTTGAAGATTCAAGATCAAACAATCAAGAACGATGTAGAATATCATATTAGTATATTGGAATAATGGAAATTCATGTTGAATCATCTTATGTTATGAACCTTATAGCCATGAGAGGCTAAATCTCTCATGACTACTCGGTGACGTTATGATCATGAATAAGTGTTTGGTATGATCGTGATCTTTTTAATCTCAAGCTTATGTTGCAATCCTATTATATCTTATCTTATCAGTATCAATCTTAGATTATATAATCATATCAGGATAGGTTGAAAGACCCGTTATGGTCTATGTGGTTTTAAAGATTTGTCTATGATCTTTAACATCTGTGTTGAGAAATCTACTTTCGTAAGCTGATAAACAAAATAAGCTTTGATATAATAAGTAGCTAAACTATTTGAGTGAAACATTTGGTCTAGTCAACTAACTATAAGTCTTGAGTTAATCAAATTAATTTGTGAAAACCTTTTCTGGCGAGAAATCCTTTTTGTAAGTTAAAGGTTCCATTTTCAAGATCATTTCCAACACTTACAAATTATTTTCAACTATCAGAGTAGTCATCTTCATTATCACTGGTAAAAAGTTATTTGCAAAATTGTTAAAGTCTATTCTCTTCTGATTATTTGAATACTACTCAAATCCATGTGGACGACCTGGTCTTACCTAAAAAGGATTATACTACATACGTGGGTTATACTTTTACTTGTGTGTTTCTCTATAATAAAATTGGTATTTTGAGTCATTATAAATTTAAAGCTTTTGAAACACATCAAAGTTTTTGGCGTCACTGCCGGGGATTTTTTTAGCTATTCTGTAGTGAACTCTGGAAAATTACTTTAACTCCTTCTCTTTTTCAAAAATTGCCGCACAGTTTTCTGGCAAACTGACCCAAACAAATTTCTCCTTTGGATGCATACACATGCTTCCAATTCTGAACTTGTTGAACCTTTACCTGAACCTGAACGCACTCTGAATCGAAGACTTCGTCAACGAAACAGAAGAGTTCCATTCGATCAAAGAAACAATCCACCTCAACACCCAAGAATTGTCTATCCGACAATTCTCGACATCAATTACTTTTGTCACTTTCTTGATATTCTTTGAAATTACGATCCAATGGATGATGAACCCATGTGGGCTGCTGACCATGTTGTCGCTCCGACTCTCGGTTCCGCGATAACCATTCCTGAAACCGCTAATGAATTTGCTATTAAAGGTAACCACTTGACTCTCGTCAAAGGAAACCAATTTGATGGCAGAACCAAAACCGATCCTCATAAATACATTCATGAATTCCTCAGAATCTACTATATGTTTAAATACAGAGATACCAAAAATGAAGCTGTCCGCCTGATTATGTTTCCCCTATCACTCACTGGAGATGCGAAAACATGGTTGGACGAACTCAATGAAGGAACTATCAAAACGTAGGATGAACTTTGAACTGCTTTCATTAGCCGATTCTTTCCCCCAGCTCTTTTTGACTGAATCCTCGGAGAAATCCGTGCCTTTTCTCAACATGAAAATGAATCTCTAACTGATGCTTGGCTTTGTATGATGGAAATGCTCCGAAACTGCCATGGTCATAACCTTTCCAAAGGCAATTTTATCAAAATATTTTATCATGGTCTCAACGAAATAACCCAAGAAGTTCTAAATGCCGCAGCTGGTGTTATTTTCCTCTATAAAACACCAAATCAAGCTTATCAGCTTCTCGAAGATAAAGTCTTACTCAAGCTTGATTGGGCTAAAAATCAAAAAACCAAATCATCTCTTAAGAAAACTATTCCTTTCGCCAATAAAGGTAATAGTAATACCGATACTGATAAAATTATGGCATGAATGGATGCCATGACCGTAAAATGGATGCTTAGTACAAAGAACTCCAATCTTGAGCTAAACAACCAACACCCGATCTTGACGATGATGACATGCCTATGTCCCGTGATGAAGAAACTAAATTCATGCAAACTTTTTGTAAGACTCGTTTTTACAATGATTAGCGTGATCGAGACTCGAATCGCGATAATTGGCATTCAAGCGGACGGAATGATTACAACTGAGACAACGACCGATCCAATACCGATGATAAACCTTATGATCTTCAAAAACAATTCAACGATTTCATGAAGTCTCAACAATCAACCAACGCTTTTGTCAAAGAAACATTTATGGACCTCAAAACTCAACTCGAAATAGTAGCCAAAAATCATCAAGCTTCAATCCAGAATCTCAAAAATAAGTTCGACAGACTCGCTGACAAGCAATCTGGTCGACCTTCTGGATCTCTTCCAAGAAACACTTAACCAAATCCACGAGGTGGCAACTCTAAAGCTTACCAACCACCGCAAGCTCGTAATGAGCATGTGAATGCCGTATTCACAAGGAGTGGTAAAGCCTATAATCCAATAGATAACCCGGATGATCAACAGAATAATTCTGAAAACCCTATCAACTTCGATAGCGATAATGAAGATGATGAACCTACACCAAAAATTCAACCCACAAAACTCTAGTTAAAGAAACATCATTTCCAAAACCATACAAACCAAAAATTCCATATCCTCAACGCCTTAGAAAAGAAAAAATGGAGGCCCAATACAGAAAATTTCTCAACATAATTCGATCCGTTCGAATCAACATACCTCTTGTCGACGTCTTAGCCGAAATGCCTAATTATGGAAAATTTCTCAAAGAACTTATAAGCAACAAACATAAAATTGAACAAATTTTTTCCGCTTTCTTGAGTGATGAAAGTTCAGCAATGATCCAAAATAAAGTTCCACCAAAACTCGGAGACCCAGGAAGTTTCCTTATTCTTAATCTATGGTAATTTCATCAACAAAACTTTCCCTGTAATCTTTGGCCGATCTTGGTGGCTGTAGCATTAATCTTATAGCATATACCTTATATGCAAAACTATCTCTCGAATACTCTACACCTATGATTTGGATAATATATAGTCTATATAATAAAATATATATAAACACTAAAATAACCAATTAGTAATTAGTGAAGAGAGTATCCACACGTTTGATATAAAAACTTGCTTGGGAAAAAACATATAATTTATCACACCGGATGTCGTATCCCGATGAAGCATGAATTGAAAACCTTGTTTCGGTTCGTGATCGCGTGCTTGAATAATCAATATTTTGGATTTGGATTTGGATTCTAAATCTAATAACGCAAAGGGAAAGCATATAAAGGCACGCTAAACTAGAAATTAAGGCAATTTAAAAACCTAACGACATTTAAAGCAAATTAAAACTAATTAATAACTAAAATTAACCAACTAATTAACTAAAAATGACAAGATTAAACTCTAAAAACTTAAAAATGCAAATTTCTAATCTTAAATGTATTAAACTAATTTTTAAAACTCAGAAAATATTTTTATGAATTTTTAAATTATTTAAAACTAATTTTTTAAACTTAATAATACTAAAAATTACATTAAAAAATACTAAATTTAATCCTAAAATTTTTTAAAAATTTATAAAATTACTAGAAACTACCCTTATGTTTTAAAAATAAAAACGACTCCAAAAAGCTAAACCTATAAGCTGCTAAAAATCAAATAAGCTAATAAGCTTAAAACTGAAAGTGCATATATGAATTTAATGAAAGAAGACTATGACAGAAAAGACCCAAGGGCGAGTTGGTTGAGGTGTTGGTGTTGTGTGAGGGAGGTCACAGGTTCGAACCCTGTGACCTACCTTTTTGCAAAAACTGAAGGACTCCTAGGTTATAGTCTAGGCTCAACCACCTACTTTTCTATAACCAAAGGCTCTGATACCAATCTGTCACACCCCGCCTAGGCGGAAACACGAGGCGTAACATCATGGATATCATCACAACACAATGGTGTCAACAATAGAGAGAACTAAATGAAATAGATAAACAAATGAGACACAATGTGTCATGACAATATCTAACACAAGATAAAGGAGTCTTGCATTACGATAGCAAAGTCATACCACAAGGAAACATACTCCAAAAGTCTAAACAATCAAATAACAACCAAGTATCAAACAATTCAAATGACATAAATAAAATCTCTAGGAGAATGACTCCGCATGCAAGCCTACGGTCTCACTAGCCACTCTTCCTAACTTCAACATCCTCAAGATGGTTACCTGAAAATGATGCTTAAAACGTCAACACAAAGGTTGGTGAGAGTCATAGGTTTAAGACACGAAAATCAAAGCTTATAAACAATTACTGTGATTAATGCAAACATGGCAGGACAATTACTGTACTATCATACAAGCTAACATGCAAATGTAACCATAATGAGCATGGGAATAGAATGTGTCCCTCGATCCAACAAGTATCAACACTTGGGTAGGAACGTTACCCCTAATTCATTAAAACTATCACTTCATATGGGTAGGAACGTTACCCCCGATCTAATATCATAACAAATGGGTAGGAACGTTACCCTCGATCCCGATATCACAACAAATAGGTAGGAACGTTACCCCCGATCCAAATACACAGAAGCATTTAGCACGTAACATACAATAGCCAAGTAAAGTCCATACACTTTCAAAATAAAGACACATAGTCACAGTAATTAGAACATTTCAAATCTATTTGCATCATTTCCATCCCAATTTAAAAGCAATGTAAAAGAGGGACTATGAAACTCACCTGAATACTCAAACGCAACTTCCAAATCTCAACACCCAACTATACAACTAAATAAACACGGTTACACGCGACCAAGCTAAAAGCTCTAGTCCATATAACACATATATGATAGATGTCTAAGGGTTTAGCTAATCATCATGGGTCACCCCGACACCATGCCCAACCTTAACCATCTCATTAACACTTTACACTAGCTACTTATAATTAAATCAGAATTGCAGAATTATAGTGTCTCTTTACGTACTCAAAACCCTTACTTAATGACATTTATAATTTATACCAAAAATCACCCATGTTCATTTATGAGTATATTAACTACCGTGTGATTCCCAAGTATTACTTACATGTGTAACTAACTCAAATAAAATCAAACTTCAAAACTGTCCTAATTCGGATCTAATTGAACACCAAAATATATCACTCTAACTACCATACTTAAACATGCTTTCAGAGGCTAATTTTGACAGGATTATCAATAGACGTATGGAACTTAACTACTTTAGAAGGGCTAAGCTTAATTCCACTTTTAAGTTAGGGTTTCACCCTCACAAACATGACATAATTCTGACCCGTATTTACTGTTTTGACCACTTTTGTTGCTGAGATTATTTGAATGCCTTCCCGACCTTAAAAACTTTCGAGGCTAGCATTTATGGAAAGTAGACTCTTTTGAATTATTCATACACTCAAGAAACATATCAATACACGCCTTTATCATCTAGATATCAGTTGTTGAACATGACCCAAAATTCTACTCAACCCTAAATTAAGTTTTAACGCAAATCTAACCTAACCAATTGCATGAACATGACCCTAATCAAGCCCTAATCGCTCTAGCATCATTAAATATCATTAATATTATATATTTTATGAAAACCCTAGATCCATCATAAATCATGTTACATGAATACACAAATCTAACTAGGATGAACATACTTACCTTGAATGCTAGCACCTAAACAACAAATCTTGAGGGTTATTGGATCAAACAATTTTCGGCACTCCTAGGGTTCTTGGGGCTGATTTAGATCGACCAAAACAAAAGGGAGGGGAAGGGAATGACTAGGTTTTGTATTTATAAGCTAAACCTAATCTCCTAACCCTTATCTAATACAAACTTGATCCTTACTCAAACTTTTTTTCTTTTTTTTTCTAAAATTCGTATTTATTATGTATGTATAAAATTTTTTATTAGTTAATTAATTAACTTCAATACCTTAAGCTTTTATAAAAACCTAAGCTAATTTGGTAAACCATTTTGCTTAAAAACTACTTTCTAAATATAACTTTCATTTCACAATTCACTTTCTATTTTTAGAAAGTTTACCATAAACATCCATATTTCGCTAACTTAACTCTCCTTCAATATGACACATTTTCCTTAAACGCTTAATCCATAATAATCTAAATATTGATGTAGCATTGCATGCAATACGCCATTCCTTTCCATTATCACTAAACGTGAACAAATGGAATACTCATCACCAAATACAAACACACTCATAATGAGATGCCCATACACCTCAAAATGATATCATCACATACTTAAACCACTTAGCACACATAATAATCACATAGCACACCACTTAATCATATACAATGAACATATAGCCATATCTAAAGGTAAAACTAACCTGCCCAAATCACGGGTGTCACAGTATCCCCTCCTGTAGGAAATCTCGTCCCGAGATTTAACTAGCCGATTCATCAGCACGATCAACCAACAACTGAGGATACTTAGACTTCATATAATCTTCGCGCTCCCAAGTGAACTCGAGACTACGCTTTGAATTCCAACAAACTTTCACAAGTGGTATTCTACTACGTTTCAAACTCTTAACCTTACGATCTATAATTTCTACAAGTTCCTCAACAAAACGTAAAGTCTTGTCAATTTTGATTTCATTCAATGGCACATGCAAATTAGCATTCCCCAAACACTTCTTCAAATTTGACACATGGAATGTGTCATGTACACCAATCAATTCCTTAGGCAATCTTAACCAATAAGCTATAGGGCCAATCCTTTCAAGGATCTCAAACGGTCCTACATATCTTGGTGCTAACTTACCCTTCTTTCCAAAACACACTATGTTCTTCCATGTCGACACCTTTAATAACACATGATCACCCACCTCAAACTCTAACGGTTTACGTCTCTTATCCGCGTAGCTCTTTTGATGATCTCTTTCCGCTTTGGGCTTTTCCTTTACCAACACTACCTTATTAATCATTTCTTGTACTAACTCGGGTCCAATCAAACTACTCCCTCTAATCTCTGCCCATAGAATAGTCGACCTACATTTCCTTCCATACAAAGCTTCAAATGGAGCACACTGAATGCTCAAATGAGAACTACCACCAAAATCGATATCACATGCCCTCATTATATCTTCCAAAGTCTGAATCATACTTTCACTTTGTCCATCCGCTTGAGGATGCTAAGCAGTACTCAAATCCAATCGCATCTCTAACACTTTCTACAGCGTCTGCCAAAACCACAGGGTAAATCATCCATCTCAATCTGAGTTAATCGTTACCAGAATTTCATACCTTGCTATTATCTAATCAATATAAATCCATGCCAACTTCATATCTTGAAATCCTCTTGTATAGCTAGAAAATGAGCTAACTTGGTCAGTCTATCGACCATCACCCAATCACATCATACTCACTACTTTGACCTTGGAAATTTAGTAATAAAATCCATGGTGATTCTATCTCATTTTCACTCAAGTATCTCAAACTGTTGCAGCAAGCCAAAAGTCTTTGACATTGCAGCATTCACCTCTTAAATAAATCCGACAATTGCTAACATAGGTAGCTATATCCTTTTCTACATGTGGCTACCAATACATGTCTCCATGGTTATAGTACATCTTATCCGCTCCCGGATGTACCAAGTACCTTGATGCATGGGCCTCATCCATTACACTTCCTACCGATAGAACCCAAATTCGATCCATAAAGTACAAACTATCGTCTCCTTTTTTCCATCTGTTGATCTAAACCATGTAGCCTTTCTACGAGTATGTTCTCTTGCTTGAACACCTCAATTTGGGCTGCCAGTATCATTCCTCTTACTCATCTTGATTTCACTATCTCCTTTCTACCCAACGCATCACCCACTACACTCGCTTTATCGAAGTATCAAACAAATCATTCTTTAGAGTCTGAATAGCCTCTTCTTGTTCTACGTTCCACTCATACTTCTGATTCCTCTCAGTTAGGGAAGTAAGGGGGTTCAACAATCTATTTTTTTTTGCGATGAATGTTTGTAGTAACCTGCCAATCCTCTTACTCGTCTCTATGTGACCAAGAAAATGCACTTCTTCCTACCAAACCCACACTTAGAAAACTTAGCATACAACTTCTCCTTCCTCAGTGACTCGAACACTAACTTCAAATGAACTTCATGTTCCTCTTTCAACTTTGAGTAGGCCAGAATGTCATCAATGAATACGATGACAAACCACCTAAGTACAATTTGTAAACTCGGTTCATTAAGTCCATGAAAACCGCTGGTGTCACAACCCCAGATGGGGCCAGACAAAATACGTGTCTGGATGCGTGACGTCATCATATTTCGAACACAAGGCACAAGAGAACGACCTCTAATGGACGTTTTGAAAATCATAACTCATTGCATTTTTTTTTAAAAATAGATAAGTTTTACAAGATTCAAAAGAAATTAAACATTTGCGGAAGCATAAGTAAAATGTAACGGAAGCATAATTTAGTTTTAAAAGATAGCGGGAGCGAAATTTATGTTTTCAAAAGACAACGAGTATGATAATTTGATAAGTCTTGAAATAGGGTATCATATTGCACGTAGACTCCACATAGCACGTCAAGAAGTCCAAAGCTAATCACCTAAGAAAAACATGCTAAAACGGTCAACATAAAGTTGAGTGAATTCAAAGGTTTAAGGAAAACATTTACAAGAATAAAAAACGTTTAATGAATACTGTTTTACTCACAGTATTATGAAAAGCATTTAGTAATTTGAAACCTTTAACGAAAGCAGTGTGGACCACAAGTTATTAAACGTATGTGACAGTTATAACGAATACAACTTCACATAAAAGTATTTACTGTTGCGCTAAGCTCATGACACCGATGCTAATAACAACAGGGCATATCATATCGTGCCACATAGTATTCCCGCCCTTAACTGGTGTCCCAAACCAAAGACCACCACAACGCACATCGACATGACATATATCTGTTTGTTCTTCCTTAAGTAGAACCAAAGCAGATAGGGGTAATTAGTCCTAATAGATCTATTTACGCATTCGCGCTCACTTAACCAATCCAATTGGTCATAGGTGACTAACGGTTCATGATAGTTCGGGCAATAGTGGTTTGTAAGCAAAACTTAGGCAACACATAAACAGGAAACAATAACAAAAAACATTTGTGTCCAATGTAAAAGTAATCAATGTTTTCGTAAAAGCTTAAAGCACTTAAATCCATAAGTAAAAACGAGTGTGACATCAATCATGTAACGAGTTTGTAATCAACGTATAAACGAGTTTAAAATTTAGTAACGTAAACGAGTTTGTAAAAGAGCATGTTTCTTACCCCAAAAGTAGTAAAGTATATGTAAAACAAGTAAAATGTAGGGTTATGAACTCACCT
>BQNB010042331.1:35404-46195 GCA_026074375.1 Tanacetum coccineum | reverse complement strand
AATTTGGGTGTTCGTCATCCCCATTTCTATCCCCCTTGACAAGCTCAAGTATGGGGGGATCGGGTCAAGCTAAGTAACCTAAAAGAAGCACTTCGTGGGTGGCAATCCATGCTTATCCTACTATAATGATAATAGTAGTAATGAATAAGTGTTTTGTGATGTGAGGAGGCTCGCCTCTTTCTTTCTCGTGTGCTTGTGTTTTTGTTGTATGTCCAGGATTGCCCGGATTTTTGAAGCCTCTCGTGCTCGCGGTTTTGTCCTTCGATCACTAGAGCTTCACATCCTCAGCTTCATTCTGGGAATCCAATATCCAAATCTTATCGACTAACGTTTATCTTTAAGCATACTTAATAAACGGCTTTAGATTTACGTAGAGACCCTTCTTAAAACATTGAGGACAATGTTTAGTTCTGGTAGGGGGGGGGTCTATTGATTTGATTGTGCCTACAGCCGTTGTTTTCACGTAATCCCGTTTTTACCATCAAAATTCCAAAAAAATGAATAAAAAATTTAAAAATTTTCAAGAATAAAATAAGTGTTTTGTCACAATTTTGACTTTCCTGCAGGGTAGAATAAGAATAAATTTTGACTCAATCAAGCGTGTTGAGCTCTAGCTTGTTCCTTAACTTTTAGACTAAGCATTCGCGGAAATTCGCGAAGGATGAAAAATGATAGAGTTAAGTATGAGTTAGATGCTAAACAAGGATTATTTGGAAATCTTAAGAGCTCATAAGTGTAGTTTGTGGCTTTTCTCTCCCATGAGCTTCTAACCGGATTAATAATACGTGCTCTCTTCAAAAATTAAACTTAAATCAATAATTTTTGAAGTATAGTCGATATCAATAATTTTAGTTCAAATTTATACTTAAATTTTCTAAAACAAAATTTTCTCTATATCATGGTAATTTTAAGTTTTGTTAAAAAAAAGAAAGAAAAAAGAAAAAATGAGGTAATAATAATAAACTATGGGCTAATAAAAGTTTACTGCATTTTGCCGACTCACAACCGATGTTGCAGTCTTCTAAATAAGGCACATAGTATTTATCCGAGACTGATAAAAGTTTGCTGCATCTTGCCGGCTCATAACCGATGTTGCAGCCTTCAAAAAGGTCGGGGATTTACATTGTATCATGGTTATATTAATGTTAAGTGTGAAATAAAATAAATATAGGAAAAATCTTTTTTTCTTAAATTTAAATATGCTTTTGAACTAAGACTATTTCGTTTTAAGTTGTGATTTTATGTACATACGGGAAATCCAAAGGTTTTGAAATCGAAGGTCCGTGAGTCCCGATACTAGTCTCTGTGGGGTGTCAAAAGCCTGGTCACTTAGCCGCAAGGTTGGGATGTACCAAGACGAAAGTCTCTACATGGGATGATCTCGCCTTCAAACTCATTATTCTCGGGTGGAATGTGAAGCATAGAATTTTGCAAAACGTTGATCCATGGTTAAAATTCGAAATGGCATACTCACCTCATATATAATAATTGTCGGGAGTGAAAAGTTCACAAGTTACAAATATGAGTAGTGTTAGCATCTTAACTTATATTTAACGATGATTTCGTTTTAAGCTTGGTTTGGAATAAGTAAAAAGTCGGGAACGATGAATTTATCCTTTTTGGGGCATTTTAGGATTGAAATGTTTCTTGTTCTATGATCCTTAAGAATTATAAAATAACGAAAGTCAAACATGTTAGTTAGTTGCTTAAAAAGAAAAGCACAAAAAATGAGAAAAATGAAAAGAACAAAAATATGTATGATAGTTAGTGTAAATATAAAAAATGGTCAAAATGGGGCTTTTCTAAAATCTTGATTCTTTAATTCCTCTTGATGAACATTTAGCTACTTTTCGAGGTAATTAGTCGAGGGGGATTGAGATTCTTGGTTTTCTAAAGTGTTTACTTATGGCATTGCGTGAGGACACGACAATAGTTTAGTGTGGGGGATTTTGGTATGTGCCTAAATACACATACCTTTGACCTTTAAAAGTGGACTTAAACGACAAAAAACGTACCAAAAATACATTGTATTTGTATGTTTTCACTTATATTGTGCAGGAAACGGATATCCATCAAAAGGACAAAAAACAAAGCAAAAAACGACAAAACCGAGTACGGAACGGAAAGAGTGTGAAAAAAGACAAAGTCACAGTCAACAAAAGTCAAAGTCAACCCCGACAAAGTCAAAGGTCAAAGCCGAAAGCGAAGAAATCACAAATGGGCCAACCCATACCCAAGTTAATGGGCCAGATTAGCCCATTATGCTTTTATATTCAAGAAAAAAGCCCATGATATAAGCCTTATACATTTTAAAAGTCCAAATCCATTCAAAAATAAATCCTGGCCCAAACCAATGCATAGGCCCAAAACCCTTAACTATAACAGCCCATCCAAACGATGTTAATGTTATATCACCACAAGGACCTTCATTGTAATTCCACCATACTCCCTCAAGGGCCATTTCTGCCAACCCACAAAAGTCTTATATCACCACAAGGACTGTGGTTGCAATTAAACAACATAAAATGAGGGACCAAACTTGCCTAATCTATAAAACTTTTCCCTGTTAACCACAAACCCTTTTTCCCGCCAAACCCTACTATTCACCCTCCCCTATCAATTATACCTCGGTTACTGTAGCATACAGCCAAAACTCACCCCACTCAAAACCCGTCATTCTCCAACCTCACCCCAATTGCCATGTTGGCAATCCCTCACAACCCAATTCGTCAAGGTATGAAGACAAAAATCAAGGGTGGAGATCAAAGACCTTGGGGACAAAGAAAAATGGGTGGACAGGATGACTTTTTTGACTCCTCTCACAAAGAAAACACACCTCAGTTCCCTCTCACACAGAAAGCACACATTGAAGATTTGAAGACCAACGAGCTTTTTAATATAGTATAGGCTTGTAGCTTATTTCGAGGTTGTCAATAGTCCAATGTGTTTGCGAACTAAGTGGACCATTTTTAATACTGTAATTTTAATTATGTCATTTACATTTTCAAGCATTGTAATTTCTTTTAAGTTAATGAAATTTTTAAGTGTTTTCTTTAAATATTGTCATTCATTTCTACATCTGATTCTTTTTAAATATTTCCCTAGTTTTCAAGCTCTGTATATAAGACTTTTGGGTTCACCTAACAGTTTATCTATAACAAAGCTTGTTTTAATATTATTTGCGCGTCCTTCTCAATAAACACAAAAATCTTGTCAAAAGGAGCAAATGGATAGCATGGTCAATATAAACTCCTAAGGATGGTGCGCCATGTAGAGAGCGAGCTGCTTGGAATCGATCCTAGTTAGTTTTGAACGATTAGTTGGTACTTAAATAATCATTCGACCATAAAGACCTAAAGGGACCTGTTTATAGCGAGGTATCCCAACTTTTCTATTTATTTGCGAGCTTACTTAATATAATTGATTTCATAGCAATCCAAGTAAAAAATACCTCACCCGTGCTTATTTATGCTTATTTGCTGTCATATTCTTGATTATATAGCTTAAGTCGGAGTGTCTCTTCACATGCAAGCCATTAAAGCTGAATTAACAACTATACATTAAGCTTATAATAATGTCAATTTAGTTATAAGTTTTGCCTTTAAAAAAATCTGTTATTATATTATTTAACGACTTTCTGACTACATCTGCCACTTATCATCCTCATATATGAAATAGTTCAATGAGCTAATAACCATCACTACAGTGCTTATTAAAATTCTAGCGCTAAGATAATTAAGATAGTGAACTAAAACATTGTAGCTACAAGTCATATATTATTATGTTGACTTTAAGCTAAATGTGTGTCTTTAAAAAGCTTGCCATTCTAGACACTATTACTAAAATCAGTTTTATAAAGGCTTTAGATACTTAAAGGGGTGTTTGGCATAAATGATGTACAAAGTAGGGCGTCAACTTGGTTTAAAAACTGAGTTGGTCACTTCAGACCCATTTTTTAACCAAGCTTATTTAAGTTATTTTTGTCAGTTTTTAAAAAGTTTTTAAAGATTAGAACTCAATTTCAAAGTATTTTGAACTTATCTTTTAAACTTGTAGTGTCAAAACAAAGTTCAAGTGCTTATTTGACTCTCTATCTCTTTAAACAATCTTTTAAGAGAGTTGTTTGTGTTGTTATTAGTGTTAGTAAATGCAGTAAGAAGTTTGTTTGTTTAAGTAGGTATTTTGTCCACATTGTGAGCTCAGTGTGGATAATCTAAATAGGTCGTGTCGGTAGGGTAAGTTTTTTTCTAGTGGCTTAGATAAAAGCCACTTTTATTCAAATTCTCCAAATCTTTAGCGTTAAGTTAGAATCTATAATTTTTAGAATCATTGGCAATTTGTGCGGCTACCATAAGCTCATTGGTTGAGTTGGCGCAGTGAGCATCTCTAGTTTCATAAAGCTTAACTTTATACATATTCACTAACACAAATTAACCAGCTTTTCTAAGCATTATATTTTCGCCAGCATATTGTCAGATTGTACTTTTAAAAAAAAAATCAAAAAAACATGCATCATGTGCACACACACACACACACTATACATGTGGGGGATGGGGCTTTTTCTTAGAGGTAGCTTCTATTGGAGGATGTTTAAACTCAGTGGTATTTGTTATATTTTTTTAGAAAAGGCCCCGTCTCAGGATAACACGCCTTATCAAGCATGCGAGATATCTGCCCACCCATAAAGCCATAATGACACACCGTTTCCCCATAAGGTGCTTTAAACACATATCAACGCACACACCAAAAGATGCCTCCCAAGTTTCTTGTGTTAGGTGTGTGAATGTCATTCCGTTATCTCTCCAATGACTTAATAATTAGCTTATATCTTCGTCGCGCGATCCTTTTACTGCCGGAACTCCAAGCGCCACCATAAAATTATCTTGCGTCTGTTTTTCTTAGCTTATTTTTGTTCCTAGTGCTTATTAGGTGTAGTTGCAAATCTGTTTTAGCTTAGTTTGTTTTCCATTAGCTTATTTAGTCATAAGAAAGCATAACAGTTTAGCTTAAGCCTTAGTGTAAAGAAAAAAAAATATACAATCTCTCCCTTTGCGTCAGCGTTATCCTTCATAAAGAGGGCCTTTTCCTAATTATACTTTTATTCCGTACTCTAGCTGCCTTATTCTTCTTACAGTTCATTTAAATTCCCAACAAAAAGTCATTTTTTTAAATTTGCTTCTTTTTGTCTGTTTTATAAGTTTGAAAAAAAAGAAAAAAAATGTCTCTTTTGGTCTGTTTTATAGCTTATTTGCCTTTTGTGCTTACTGCTCTCGTTTTATCTTAGCTTCTAATTTTTATCTCTGGTCTCCTTAAGCATCATTAGGTGTAGTTGCAAAATCTTTTTTAGCTAGTTTGCGTCTTTCCAATAGCTATAAGTCATAAGAAAGCAAAACAGTTTAGCTTAAGCCTTAGTGTAAAGAAAAAAGACAATTCTGTCAGCATATTTAGCCTTTTTCTGTGCTTATTTTTAAGTCTTACAAAAAGTCATTTTTTTAAATTTGCTTCTTTTGATCTGTTTTATAAGTTTGAAAAAAAAGAAAAAAAATGTTTCATAAAAAAGGAGAGGCATGGGGGTCGAACCCATGACCTCTCCCTTTACACACACTCGTCCCAAGCAACACACACAAACCATTGGCACCAGTAGGGCTATCTGTTAGCCCTACTCACCATTTAATTTATAAACTCATTTTATCCCTTTAAGCCTTCATCCAATTTCTACTTATTTCCAGCTTATTTAAATAAGCTGTTGGGACACTTTTATTTTTCTTAGATTTCAAATAGTTCAATGCACTTTTCATGATTTTTTTCAGATTTTTCTCAATTAGTTTATTATTTTTAATCATTTTATTTCATTAAATCTGTTTTTAATTCATATTAAATTAAATAAAAATAATAAAAAGTTTAATTCTTTTTTAAAAAAATTTCTTTTATTATTTAGGACTGTAGAAAATTAAATTTGCATTCGTAGGGTTAAAATTGTAGAATTTAGGTCTTTAAAGAACGGGTTTTGATCCGGTTCTCGTTTTCTTTGTGTTTTTAACTTTAAATGCTTTCGTCTTTGGTTCACTTTTCTTTGTTCTTGCATTTTAGTCACTTAGGATTTATAAAAAGTTAAAAAATCATTTTAGGATTAAATTTGATAAATTAGTTTTTTTAGTCGCGTTTTTACGTTCTCGTTTATGTGTTTAATTTCGTAATTGCTTTCGTTTTTAGTGTAGCTTGCCTTTTACTTGTTTTCCCGTAGAAATAGAAAATCCAATCAAACTCTTGTTCCATTCAAGTATCAAATGTCAAACCGACTCTCGACTTTCCATTGCACGCCTCGACGGGAAACGACCCGGGTGATCACTTGCCCAGAATCATTTATATCATACCCGTGAGTTTGTTGACCTTTTTCCTAAAGGGTTTACTAGGTTGACTTGTAGGGATTTTATATTTGATATTTTATTATACTATTTGATATATAATTACCCCTAAAAAGGTGGTTATCACGCTTCATATTCCATAAACTCACCACTGTCAACACAGTACAAATTCCGAATAAACTGACAAACGTCAAATAGTCAAAGGACTAAATTAGAATATTCAAAACACAAATGGGACAAGGGTTACAATATATGTTTGGCATTTCATAATTGAAAACTATGAATATACAAGTTAAATGGACTCATAAAGGGTTAATCAAGAGTATAGGTCGAAAGGACTCTTATGAACAAATTGGTAAAATCCCTTCTCTAACAAATGGCTCGTAAAAGACTTGGTTTAAGATAACATTCATAGGTCAAAAGGGTACGTTAGACTAAACCGTGTTATATGCATTTTCATGACACTACCCGTTGATTTGAAATTGTATGACATTGGATTTGTTTGCTATTGCTTAAGTTCTACCCGAAACATCCATGTACTCTATTGAAAGGAATACTAGTTCCAAACAAGTAGTTCTAATTATATTGATTTCATTATGGTTGAATTTGCATCATTATAATTTTCGTGTTAGTTTTTGCTTTCATGGTATTATGGCTTGTGAATCCATTTTACCGCTTTCGTGTTGCTTATTGTTACATAGATTCTTCACAACCGAAAATACCTAAATCCTAGTGAACGATCTCGGCTTACCACACCAAACTAGCTACACACGATAGGGTCATACTTGACCGAATGTGTTCTTAGGTTAATCCCAGTAATCCTTGTTATAAATTTAAAACCTCGTGCGAACACACTTCAAATACCTCAAAAGTGGTGGGAGTATTGGGTAAGTTATGCATGCATGCAAGTATGTACATGCAAGTTTAAATACTTACGTAAAAGTTTCAAAGCTGTATATACGACTTGTAAAATATGCTCATGAGTATGATAATGTAGTAAATACATGTAGACTAAACTTAGTCTAGAGTCGGGATACGTTCAAAGTTGTTTCACAACACGCGGGATAACCTAACGGTTATAAGTTATTTCAAGTACTCATATGTTTAAAGTAAAATGTTTCAAGTTAATTGCTAGAATTTAACTTGTGAAATTTGCATTTTTTCATAAATATGGAAAATACGAGCTTCTCTGGTGTAGGGTTGTCGAATTGTGCATTTTGTAGGACCTTATTGAAGAAGTAGATCAGTTTTTGAACCTTGTTTCTTTCTTCCAACAGCACTGAGTCGATGGCTTTCTGAGAGGCTGCTAGATACATGGTCAGGATTTCATCAGGTATCAGAGCAGTCAGGGTTGGTAGCTCGGCTAGGACTATCTTGAGGTCATGAAATGCCGCCCAAGCTTTGTCAGTCCATTTGAATACTTTGTTCTTGTTGCACTCGACCAAGAACTTGAAGAATGGTAGTTGTTTTATTAATGCTCAAGATAGGAACCGGCTGAGAGCTGGGAGTTTTCCATTGAAGCTTTGCACTTTTGAGAGGTTCTTGGGTGGTTTCGTGTCTAGGAATGACTGAATCTTTTTGGGGATTTCCTTGATTCCCGTGGCGTCAATGATGTGAGGACGTGTCCTCGCCAAAAGTTTTGGTCAGATATTCTTCACTTTATGGCATAGTCAAAGTGTGGAGGTCAGAGATTTTTGTTGTTTAGTGACCTTTGGCGAGGATATGAGTGTCCTCACCAAATGTTTCATCGCCCATCTTACTTTTTCTTATAGTGGTAGTGCTAATATCTACTAGATGTTTATCAAGATGCTTAATCATCTTCTTAAATCAAACAAGTGCTTTCGCCCGTAGAATATATAATAGTATTCTCAAATCCAAAAGTTTTGGTTAGATAATAGACTTTCTTTGTATATTAGAGAATTATGTATCATTTTCTCAAATCTTCGATCAGTGTTGTAAGTTTGTAAAAGTTTAAACGTAGTTTATCAAAAACTTTGAACCCAAGTCTCATCTTGAAATCAATACATATCGTGGGTCCCTTTTTATGCGTCATTAGTTCATACTTCATACAACTACTTCACCGTGATCATGTTGTGAAAGAAAAGGAAAAAAGAAAAATATGTGCATAAATATATTGTGTGGTGTATTTGTGTTTAAGTTGGAGTATGTTTTACGCCATAAAGTTGTTACTTCTTCGATAGTGCAATTGTCATTACCAATTATACTTGGTTTAAAAAGATAACCCCCACAAAGTAAATTTGAATGAAAGAAGAACAAACTTTTTTTAACGTGTTTTTCCCCGACCTTTTAAATTCCCTCAAATTCATATACTACTAATCTAATCCAATTTCAATTCAGGTAATAACAAACAAACCTTGTTATATTAATTCCCATTACCCCATCTTATGCACACAACCCTATTGCTGCTAATAAGTTAAATCATTAAACAAACACATACAGGGAATAACATTATTCATATTAGACCTCCAAAATTACACCAATCTGTAACTCATGTATTTGGATCACCTTAACTAACTCATACCTCAAATTTCATGATAGGTGAGTGTAACCTATCAATGTTTTTAGATTTATGTTTAAGGTATTCAGACACGTATTAACTACTTGTAGTTTCAATAATAACTGTCGACCCTGAATTTGGCTTCCATCAACCTATCTTATGTACAACCAGTTATGCATGTTTTTGTTTCTTAAATGTAGCCCTAGCAAAAATCATTTATTTAAGAGGGTCTTTGGTTGAGCTTATTTCTGGGTTCGACTTATATTTCATAAGCTCATATTTCTATACGCTCAAACGATGAATTAAGCTAAAGAAATTAGCTTATCAAATATTAGCCAAGTCAAATAAGCTGAGAAGCTTCTATATAAGCTTAAATAAACACCCCAATAAAATTTAGGCATAATTACACCCCCGTTACAGTTTCGACTATTGATTTTGTACGCGCGTGTGTGTTTTGTCAGGATAAATGACGTGGTAGCATTTGGTTAAGTTTATAAAAAAATGGCGGGTGTTTAAAGCTTAAGTCGACGAAAACCCTAAGAGAGGATGTTGGTCGATCGGTTTTTGGGAGAAAAGGAGGAGAGCATGATTTGTTAATGTGATCCCATAAGCCTTGTATATATAGGGTGTGATTAAGGACTTTCATAATCTTTATACAATTGCTTAGGGATCAAGTAATCTCCTTTATTTCCTTTTCTTCCCTTTGGCCGGTCGCATATATGCAAATATGGTCCCTTCATATTTGATTTTCCAACTTAAATAATTATTGCGTACATTACACACTAATTAAAAGGCCTCATGTTAATTATTCGTCAAACGAACTAACCAACGACAGTTAAGTATTATCGTTAGATCTTTATTAAATATTTAATATATATACAATAAATATATCAAATACATTATTAAAGTGATATCTCGGTGTATACGTGTGTTATTCCATAGGCTCACGTATCTCCAGGCATATAAATATCGATATGATATGAGCACTTCCCAATAAGAACCTCATCCCATTTCCCCAGATTCTTTATCCCCAGACTTCCTTCACTCATAGGCTTACATAATATACTTGCATAGAGGCTAGGATTGTGAATTAGGCTTTTGTATTGTCAATTAAGCTTTTGCATTATGTGAATCCAATCTGCTTGTTGATTAAAGGGACCCCTAGATAAGCCACAGGGAAAACCTCAATTTAAATGGCAGAATACTGAGAATGCTCTGTCTAACTTGGTCTTTCACACTGCTAAAAAAAATTGTACTCTTCCTCATGTTTGGAGATCCAAGTTTATGTTAAAAAGGATGTGTATGTTAAAAAAGATTATAGGTTGAATTGAAATGAATAAACGAGAAAGTATAACATATTACATCCCTAATTGGTTTAGATGACTATATTACCCATGCAAAGGATGTACTATCCCGAACGTTTCATTACTTAGAGGTGATTAGTGCCAAGAATATCGGCAAAGGATAATTACTATCAAAATTGACAAACTACAAGGATGATTTTTGCAGTTTAGTGCAAGCGTCCTCGTTACCGACTCTACACATGGTTTAAAAAGGCAACCTCCAAAAAGTAAATTGAACGAAAACTTCTTTTTTAACGTGTTCTTCCCCAACCTTTTAATTTTTCTTATTCATCAAAATCATCATTGCTTTTAAAAACTCCCTCAAATTCATATACTACTAATCCAATCCAATTTCAATTCAGGTACTAATAACAAACTTTCTAATTTCAATTGCTAATAAGTTAGATCATTAAACAAACACATATAGGGAATAACATTAATCGCACCAATCTTTAGCTCATGTATTAGGATCACCTTAACTAACTCATACCTCAAATTTCATGTTTCATTGTAAATTATTCAGAATCATAGGTGGCTGTAATTTATCAATGTTTCTAGATTTTTT
>BQNB010042331.1:0-30267 GCA_026074375.1 Tanacetum coccineum | reverse complement strand
TTAAGAAGATTTAAACTGAAATTACCCTATGTTTAACAAGTTTAGAAAGAAAATTAAGATGAAAAATGCAAGGTTTCTATTAAACTGTTTTTGAGCTTTTTTAGAATAAGCTAAAGAACTTATTCCTAAACTTTAGGTCCTGAAATTTTGAGATTAAGCTACCCTATCTATCTAGAATCTATCTAGGTAAAAAGTTTTCCAATATTTCTAATGGAAATGAGAAATTTTAAGAGTGAAATGGCCAATTCCTTAACTGTTATGCTATGATATGCTGGTGCAATGGGCTGCTGGTGCAATTGGCAAGAAACTCAGATTCAAACTAAACTTTTAGATCCTACACTTCACTAGAATGAACTTAAGTGAACACTAAACAAACTTGAACTCTAAAATACTTTTAACATCCTAAAATCTAAAATTCTAGTGACTGAAATATGCCCTGGTGCTGGTAAGAGATTTTACACTCTATACTTTGTAAAAATAAATCCTAACCTCTAAAACTTGTATAAAACTTTGTTAAACAACCTAACTTAGCTGTATGATATGTTTTGGCAAACTAGAGTTGACTTTAAGAGTCAATGAAAGCTTAAACCAAACACTCCTTAATGCAAGACTGCCAAAGCTAAATTCACTTAAAACCTATTCAAAAACTAAATCAGCTTTAACTTTTTATCTACATATTCTAATTTTAACCTACTTGAGCTGTTTAAGCTATAGAACCTATAGCTTATGTGTGAATTTAAGCTAGTTACTCTATAAGGCTTAAACTACTAGTTTTTATGACAGAAGTGTAAAGTACAACCTAACTTTACTTGAAACCAAAACAGATTAAAACTAAAACTCTTTTAAGTAAAGTAAGCTAAATGAACAGAATTTAAATGAAGATTTAAAAGAAATAAGCAAGTTGAAATAAGCTATGAATTAGCTTAATTGAGAATAAGAACAAATAACCTGAAATTGAAGAGTCTTCTTCACCTAGACATCCAAGTGAAGAATCTAGGTGATCCTATTGGCACCTTGCCTCTAAACCAAGGCTTAAAACTCAATAAGCTGAAATTTGAGCTTATTAGCTCTTTGCTTCCCAAAATGAACTCAAATATATTCAAGTGATCATGTTTTTAATGTGAGTAGGTAAAAATAAGTAAATGAAAGCTTAATGAACAAAGTTTAACTAATATTGAGCTTATGAGAATCAATAAGCTCACACTAGCTTATTTAGAGCTTATTGATCAAAAACGTATTGGAATTGAAATCAAAGAACACAAACACTTTTAAAATAGATTGATATTACTAGAATTGACAAGTACAAGTTTAGAAGGAAGAGTACAAGAGCTTAAAAGCTTAATTGCTTAAAGTAAGATTTAAATTGCTTAAAAACGGAAAATTACAAAGTAAAATTTTAAAACAAAATTCAACCACTACAAATGAGACTTGGGCTGCTATTTATAGAGGAGAGGTGAAGAGGAGGGAAGTCTTCTAGAAAAATCCTTTTAATCTCATCCCTTGATCATTTGAAATTGATTTGTAGCCGTTGGATGAGAAAGATGAGGTGTCCTGGCCAATGAGATGTTTACACGTGGTTGTTTGTGATTGGAGAGAGCTTATGAACGAATTTGGGTTTTATAGAGGAGCGGGGAAGGGATTTTACGAAGTGGGTTTGTGTGGGTAAAAAGCGCGGGAAAAGTTGTTAGGCCGTTGGAGGGTTGTTGTAACAAACGCGGCTGTTTGTTTGAATCTATGGAATGTTGGCACAATTAGTCCTTGTCTTTTGTCCCGCCCAAGTGTAGTTATAAAGAAGTTTGAAAACGACAGAACTAGCCCTTGTGGTTCTATTCTTCTTTTGTCTTCTTTTTAAAGCACTTTCCACTCTTGGCAACTTTGGTCCTTGAATCTTTAAAACTTCAAATGGCCTTTAAACTTTCAAAACTTGTCACTAATGGCCCTTGACTTTATTGTGTTGACCTTTGACTTTCTTTCTTGCTGTGTCGAGTTGATCCGGCTTTGATTTTTGGCTGATTCTTCACTATTGCTCTTGTCACTTTCGTTCCTTGTCGGTTTTTGATCGTTTTTGCTTCTTTTTGTCTTTTTAATCCTTTCCTGCACAATTGGACACAAAAGCACACATTTTCTATTCTTTTGGCATTTTCTTGGCTTTTATTAGGCAAAATCCCGGGTAATTTAGTATACAATTAAGCAAATATCACACGTAGCACGAATTTGTATACGATATCGATTGATGATATAATGAAGTCTTCTCCAATATGATTGTTGTCCAAAGCTTCTAAGTTCAAATCATGGTTGTGGCATCGTCGTTTAAACCATTTAAACTTCGGCACAATCAATGATCTTGCTCGAAAAGATCTGGTTAGAGGTCTACCAAGATTGAAGTTTGAAAAAGATCATCTTTGCTCAGCCTGTCAACTTGGAAAAAGCAAGAAGTTCTCCCACAAACCAAAATCTAAAAACACAAATATGGAAGTTCTTCATACCCTTCACATGGATCTGTGTGGTCCAATGAGAGTCCAGAGTATTAATGGGAAGAAATACATTTTAGTCATCGTGGATGACTATTCAAGATTCACATGGGTAAAGTTTTTGAGATCAAAGGATGAAACTCCAGAGTTTGTCATCAACTTTCTTAAGCAAATACAGGTTGGTCTCAACAAAACAGTCAGATACATCCGAACAGATAATGGAACGGAATTCGTCAACCAAGTTATGTCTAAATACTATGAAGGTGTGGGCATATTTCATCAAAAGTCTGTTCCGAGAACTCCTCAACAAAACGGCGTTGTCGAAAGACGAAATCGTACACTTGTGGAAGCAGCACGTACAATGCTGATATTCTCAAAAGCACCGATGTTTCTATGGGCAGAAGCTGTAGCTACTGCTTGTTACACCCAGAATCGATCCCTAATTCATACTCGTCACAACAAAACCCCTTATGAGCTTGTACATGATAAGAAGCCTGATCTTACATTTCTCCGAGTATTTGGTGCTCTGTGCTATCCTACAAATGATAGCGAAGATCTAGGAAAATTTCAAGCCAAAGCTGACATTGGGATTTTTGTTGGGTATGCTCCTGGCAGGAAGGGCTATAGAATCTACAACAAGAGAACTCGTCGATTGATGGAAACAATTCACGTCACATTCGATGAGATGCATCAGAAGATGGCTCATGTACGCATCAGTTCAGGACCCGAGCCTATCATGATGACCCCTGGACAACTCAATTCAGGGCTCGCCCCATCGCATGTCCCTGCAACTACAAACATTCCACCGACAGATAAAGATCTGGAGATTTTATTCCAACCGATGTTCGATGAATACTTTGAGCAATCTACAGATAGTGAACCAGTACCTATGGCTTTCCATCTTTGTCTACTACAATTGCTCAGCGCACCACTCTACAATTGCTTCATCGTCAAAATCAGATATGCATATCCAGTCCGACATCAAGGCATTACAGGAAAGAACACTCTCGAGACTCCCAATCACTCACGATGCTCTACATCCTTCATTTACTGTTACTGGAGAAACTGGTATCGGACACAGTCTTCATCTGGGAATGTTAATTCAGCGGAACCAACCAAGTTATTAACCACCAGATCATTCCGAAGATGGACCAAAAGAATCACCCCTTCTTATAACAGCGTTGGCAATCCATCTTCCTGTATTTAACAGAAAACAGTTAGTATCCAATGCTTTGTAGTGTTGTTTCCATTACTGAATGCCTAAGTACGAACCCAAGAACTTCAAAATGGCCGTGATAGAAGACTGCTGGTTTCAAGCATGCAAGTGAAATTCCGAAATTTGATCGACTTGAAGTATGAGGAAGTAGGACCTCGCCAATCTATGTTTGGTTATCGCTCTCAAGTGGATCTACAAAGTGACGCTTGATGAATATGGTGATGTTACTGATAAACAAAGTCGGTCTGTTGTAAGGGATATCGACATGAGGAAGGTATTGATTTTGAAGTAATGTTTGCTCCAGTTGCACGGTGAAGCCATCAGAATATTCTATTGAATGCCACACAAGAATATGCTCATCTACCAAATGGATGTCAAAATGCTTTCTGACTGGTGATCTTCAAGAAGAAGTTTTGTCAGTCAGCCTGAAGATTTTGAAGACCAGGGATAATTACTCGCGTTATCGTCTGAAGAGGTCTTTTTGGGCTAAAGCAGGCACCAAGAGTCGTGGTATGAACCACTATCAAAGTTCTTTTGGGCCAATATTCTCAAGGGTGCCGTGGATTCCAACGTTATTCACACGCAAATCAAGCAAACATATTCTACTTGTTCAAATATACGTAGATGACATCATTTTTGCCTCAACAGTTCATAATGCGTGTCACATATTTTCTAAAGAAATGAGCTTCAAATTTCAAATGTCAATGATGGGACAAATGTTATTTTTCTTAGGACTACAAGTTTCTCAAAGTCCTAGAGGCATCTTTATTAACCAAGCAAAATATGCTCTCGAAACCTTAAAGAAATATGGAATGGATCTCTCTGACCCTGTCGATACACCAATGGTGGATCGATTGAAACTGGACGAGGATCTCATGGGGATTCTAGTTGACCAAACTCGATTTAGAGGAATGGTTGGCTCCCTAATGTACCTTACAGCCAGTAGACCAGACCTTGTATTCGTGTATTGGCAGTGTGCTAGATATCAGGCTAGCTACCAAAAAGCACTTTGAAGCTATCAAAAGTGTCTTTCGGGTACTTAAAAGGAACATTAATGGGTCTTTGGTATCCGAAAGACAACGCCATGTCACTAACAGCTTATGCAGATGCGGATCATGCGGGATGTCAAGATTCAAGAAGAAGTACATCGGGAAGTGCTCAGTTTCTTGGAGATAGATTGGTTAGCTGGTCATCAAAGAAGCAAAGAAGCACTGCAATATCTACAACAGAGGGCTGAATTACTATTGCCATGTCTGGATGTTGTGCTAAATCTTTGGATGCGATCACAGCTCAAAGCTACGGATTTGAATTCAATAAAATTCCTCTGTACCGTGATAACAAAAGTGCAATTTATTTTTTGTATAGTTTAAATTTTTGTTCTTTGTTGTAAAATGTCCAGCACTTCGATCAATGCACATCGACATCGTCACCATTCATCCCGAGAGCAATTGGAAATAGAGTGGTTGAACTTACTTCGTGGTAACGAACTATCAACTTGGGAATTCTCACAATAGCATTACAAGAGAACGGTTCGAATTTCTTCTTCCACGCTTGGGCATGAAGAGTTTAACCCCTGAAACTCTCAGACGCCTTCAAGAAGGAGAATATGAGTAAACGAAGTGCCTTCGTGTATCCTTGGTACATATGTTAAACAAAAAAAAATTATATCTCAATCAACGACTGCAGTTCTTTCAATAGACAACGGGTCATTGTTTGAGGGGGAGAGTGAACTTGAGAAGTTGAAAATTTACCTCATCACACTGGTTTCTATTAGAAGTGATTGGGAGGATCTACCATGGCTGTTTAGGAGTGTTGAAAATTTGGTCAGTAAATGAACCACCTAAGTTAAAAAAAATAAAATATGTTAAGATAATGTTTTTTTTGATTCTAATAGGTTAGTGTTTGAAGGGGAGTTAATTAATTTTAACTCAAAGGGCCAAAAATGTCTATGGTTATAATGCTTAAGGACTTTAATGCAAATTGTACATGTTCCCCCTTAGTTTTTATTCAATAGGGGACTAAATCTGCAAGACTCAAACTTTAACAACCTTAGGACTGTTAAACATGAAAATGAAAAAAAAGATAGAAACACAGGGACTGACTCTGCCAATTCGCAAGTTTTAGTGTTAAAAGGAGGCGGCAGGTTGCCCTTGGTCAAACTTTCAACAACTGGTCAAACAAAAATCATACTCTCTCTCGTACGCAACTCGCCGCCAAGATTTTTTTCCCAATCTTTGATTTCAAGTGTTTTTCTTGCAAAGGTATTCATCTAATCATGTTCTATGCATGTTAATGTATATATAGATTCAAGGAATCAAATTTAAACACATTAAAATGAGCAGAATAGTTAGATTTCATATTTAGGGTTCGAAAATTAAAAGATGTGTGAAAATTGAAATTGATTGAGGGGAAATGTGTGGGAATAGAAATGTGATCACTAGGATATATTGGTTTAACCATTTCGCAACATTGAGTGCTCTATGCTTTAATCTTGACCTCGTTTTTTTATCGAAATGTCTTCAAGTGTTTGGTTAGGTGTATATAAGGCATAGGATAACTTAGGATTGCGTTAGGATGTGTTAAGGATTGCCAAAGTGAATGAAATCTGATTTTTGTTTAAGTGATTCTAAATGACGGGTTGCCTGTTTTGCTAGATAGCGGTTTGTTTATTTTTATTATTTTACATGTTTTCAGGGAACACCGCCTCCTCCACGGCGGTTTGGTTGAATTTATTCTATTTAATAAAATCTTTGCAACCCGCTATTTCGCCGATTTATTTTACTGCTGGAGGGTTGGTGCTTTCCTCGCGGGCGGTTTGCTCAATCCTCCTCACGGGGGTGGCATTCTACTTCGCGCTTTTGGGCTAATTTTTCATTAATTTGGCCCAGTTAAGCCGATAATCTTTAAAGGACTCTCCAATGACCCAATTATACATATCTATTACCTTTCTAGGTTTAGATAACATATAATAGTATCTGTTGTCCAATCCTGTAACTCGTGGCATATATTGTTGCATTTTCATAAAAAACTGTGATGAATCTACCTTAATCAGTCGAGGCATGTCATGTCAATGTCAACCTTCCTCTTTAACATCGTTTCTCTGACATGCTCGTTTCCTTTGTTAAATTACTCTTATGCAGAATCGATGGAGAGCAAAAATGTTCCGCTCGAGCCACCAGCAAGTAACATGATGTGCAGATTGTGCTTCGCTCTCAATGGTTACAAATCCCCGGAAAAAGCAATCGCTTCTTTTTGATGCCAAAAGATACAGACGGAACCCCATCTTTCAGATATTGTGGACATCTTGCGGAAACACCAACTTCTTCCGAGCTTTCTCTGCTCTGCTAATGTTACCGTGGTGTTAAAGTTTTTTACACGTAAAATATATATAAAATATACTACTTTAAAAGAGTATTTAAGAAAAATTACCGACCCTTGATAAAATTCATCTCTTAAAAATTTATCTAATATATATAAAATACATATATTAAATCGGGTAAGTATGATCACCGGGTCGTTATCCCCAATGAACTAGTGAAATTGAAACCTCGTTTTAAGTCCGATCTGATATTCGAATAAGCAATTGGAATGATTAGATTATTTACAAGCAACAATACAAAATGGTCAAATAAAACTAAAACACGGGAAACAATAAAATGTGACAATTACGAAGTATACTATTTTCATCTCTAATAATGTAAAACTAAAATTATATATCCTTTAAAATAGGCAAGAAAAATTTTAGGAAAAGAAAAAAAATAACATTTTTAAGCTTTTTAGATTAAAAGATATGATTTTACTAAAATTTCGCAACTAAATTAAAAATATAAATTAATAATCTCTTAAAAATAAAGTCTAAAAATTTCTTATAAAAATAACACTAAGTAAAGAAAATGTGCAGAACTTTTCTTAAAAAATAAAAGCCCTACTTTTTTCTTTTTATAAACGTTTAAATTAAACTAATTTAAAACTAACCCTAATTATTAATTTAAAAACTAATAAAACTAATTAATGAAACTTAACTTAGGATAACTGTGAAAGAGTCTAAAAGGACTACGGAGTTAAAATCCTTAACAGGGCAATGGATTAATAGGAATAATAAAAACTAGGAAAATTACAAGAATGGTCTGTGTCATACCCGATAATAACTCCAAAAACCAATTATAAGCTTAAATTCTAAAAGTGCTTATCACTAAAAGCTTAAAAGAGCAAAGTTGTAAAGGAAGCTAGTAGGAACAAAATTAATAAAAGCTACTTGGTCTGAAACTCACAAATAAGCTCAATAAGAGCTTATTTTTAAGCTGACCTCAGAAAGAGGGGCTTAACCTTCTGTTTTAGAAAATAAGCTATAAAAAACTCAAAATTAGTTCAAAATGAAAAAGGAAAGAAGTCCTAATTAGCTTATGATGAGCTTAATCTATAAATGCAAAGAAAACTAAGCTAGAAGTACTTTTGAACTAATGAAATTAAGCATGAAACAAGCAAACTCAGGAAATAAGCAAGTAACTCAAATTCCAAATAAGCTAAAAACTTTTAAAAAGCTAAACTAGACTCTGAAACTTAAAGAATTTATTAAACTACTTATGATCTATCTATTTAGGCTATAAAATCTAGATTATTAGCTAAATTAACAAATTAAGTTCTACTTAAGTTCCTCCTGTTTATTTGATGTTTTCAGGATTTTTTTGACTTTTGATAGCAAAAATCAAGCTAAGAAAAATAGTAGAAAACAAAATTTAAGACGTAAAATATTTTAAGTTGTAGCTATCTAAGTCACTTGAATCTTCTAAACTCCTAAATCCTAATTGACTTACATCTAAAAAACTTGGCTAATAGGTAGCAGTCCTAACTTGTAAGCGCCAGTACTAACCTTTTGGTTCGATACTGTGGTGCATATGCAGTTCCAAGCCAAAGAGTGCATGCTCCTAGTGACTATCAATACCTCAAACTTACTCAAATTGTGTGTATAGACACAATGCAATCAAAATCCAAGCCTTAAGGGCTTTGGATCAAAATTTAACAAGCTAAAGATAAGGAAAAACTGTCCTGTGTATAAACAAGATAATAAGCCATGACTTTTGAAATTTTGAACTCTAACTTATAAAAACCTAATGAAAACTAATCTTAAATGAAAACTCAGCTGAATCAAGTAATTTGCACAAGTCTCTTTGACTTTTAGAGGTCAAAGACACTTAAACCAAACACCCCTTTAAGACTATGGCAGTTATGAGAAGAGTTTTTAAGATAAAATCTAGTGAACAAGTGCTAAATACCAGACAATTAATAGATTAAATCAACATTAATAAGCATGAATTAACAACTAAATAAGCAATAATCTAAGACTTAAGCTATTTTACTATATTTTTGGTTTTTTAGGGGTTTTTAAGGCAATTATATGAAAATCTATGATGCAAACTAAGAAAGTTAAAAACAGATATTCAACTATGATTATTAAGCTAAATAAAACTCAAATAAGCACTGATAAGCAAAGTGAATAAGCAAATAAGCAGATCTAAATATAGAAAGCTATAAAACTAATATTTAAAGCAAGACATTAAAGGAAAACTTACAATGAACCTCTAGCTAAACAAGAGATCTCAATTAAGAGCAGCTACAAGCTCTCTTAGCTTAAGAATAAGCTAGGAGTTAAGTCCTTGAGAACCCTTCCATGTTTGGTTCTCCTTCCAATAAGCTCAATAATTCACCAGTGTAAGTTAAGATGATTAAAGGTTTAGATATGATTAAGATTTAATTTAGCTCCATAATAAGCTTATAGACTTATTAGAGCTTATTAAGGCTAATTGATAGACTTGCTTATTGAAAGAGCTTATGACTTTAAATGAGAGCTTAAAAATGAGATTTAAAATACTTAAATTAAAAAAAAAAAAAAAAAAAAAAAAAAAAAAAAAAAAAAAAATAAAAAAAAAAAAAAAAAAAAAAAACTGAATTTCATTAATTTAAGAAAGCTGATTACATTACTTAAAAGGGAAATACAAATCACTAAAGGAAAATTAAAAAAATACGAAATTAAGCTCAACTAAAAATTACTAAAAACCTCCCCCCGTGTGTGTGAGAAGTGAGTGCTATTTATAGCCTATAGAGAAGCTTCCAAACCCTCTTGCCTTGCCCACACTCCTCTTAATCAAGCCCGTTGGATTCTTTAATCATTGGGAATTTATTCATAGCCATTGGATTAATTTGTGGACATCTGAGGATTGCCAGGCTGGCATTCCATTAATGTGAAATTATGCTTCTTTTTTGAGTGATTTAGTATAAAAACCCATATGAATTTATGCTTCTTTCATAGCCGCATGTGCTCTATACTTGAATAGACCAATGATTACTCTTGATTTGACTGAACTATCCCTGCCATTTGGTTGTAGCATTGAATGACTTCCTTGCCATCAATTTCCAAAAAACCCTTTGCTTTTGACCCTAAGGTAAAGAAAACAGGGGACGATGGATGAATAGTAAAAGGGTTCGCGCCTTTTTTTTGACAGTTATAAACTGTTATACTTTGAGGAGTTTGCACACTTGGTCCTTCTCTTTCTTTCCTCTCTTTTTAGTTATAAAACAGTTTGGGAATTTGCAATTTTGGCCCTTGTGTTTTATAATAAGAGGAAATGGGCTTTGTTGACTTTTGTTGACCAATGTTTGACTGGGTTTGACTGAGGCTTGACTTTTCCTGGCTTCGGCTTTGAATCTTTGGCTTCTTTTTGTATTCTTCTGATTCTCGTGTCCGTGCTTGCCCGTTTTTGACTGTTTTCTTGTGATTTTTGACTGATCCGTACCTGCACACACAAAACACAAATACAAGCATATTTTTGCCATTTTTGGTCTGTTTTGGGTTTAATTGGGTTATTTTAGGCATAAATGGATATGTGTATTCTACACTTATCAAAATTCCCTAAACTAAACGATTGTGTGTCCTCACGCAATATCACATGCCTTATAACCAAATACCTCGAAAATTCCCCAAACTAAACCTTTAAAAAGTAGCAAAGATTTTTGTTGAGAGAATTAAGAGATCACAAGTTATAAAACACCCGACTTACCATTTTCTAATATTTTTTTCTTTTTATGATTTTTCTTGATAATTAACTATCTAATTTTGTGTTGACATTATGTATTGTTTTCATTACCTTATTGGTAACTTTGAGGATCATAGAACAAAAAGCACAATTAAGTGTCTAAAAGATAACTTCATCATCCCCGATATTTCACTTTTTCCATGTTAAGCTTAAAAATAAGATCACCGTTAACTACGATCTAAGATGCTAAGACTACTTATAATTACAACTTGTGAATTCCTCTTCCCGACATAAATTATATATTTAGGTGAGTGTGTTCAAATTAATTTAAACCATTAAATCCACATATTTAGATAGATGAAATCCGACCAAGCTTTACACATGGGCCTTTTGGGCAAATATGTTAATCACTTAGCAAGATCACATCTCAAAGCAAACAAAAACCTCCTTAGCCAAGACATCGTTAGTTCACTTGTCCCATGAATGACTTTCTTCTCTAGCGATCCCACCGTCATCGGGTAAGTGCTAAGGCTTTTGACACCCCATCCGGAGAATACTAACCGAAACGCATGAACTTCCGATGAAAAAGCTTTGTAGACTTTTGCAAACCTTAGCTCAAAAGAATACCTTGGTTTTAGAAAATGAAACTTTTACTATTTATTTTCTAACTTTGCAACATTATTATTTCTATTTACTTTATTAGGCTAGGAATTGGTATCACTTTTCTTTCGACGACACATCGGCCTCGCCTCCGACAAGAGCTCGCGTACTTATTATGATACCAACCCTAAATATACATCCTCCATCCTTTCTTTCGATGTCACATCGGGAGCGAACCGACAAATGCCCATTGTTACTTTATTGCGATTGGAGTTCGTATATAAATTATTAACACTTAGGATTTATTACTTGCATCCTTTTTATTCACCAACTACATTTTTTAGATTTTTTTTGAGATTAAGTAAAAAATCTATAACATAATTAATTGTTTTAACAAACTTTTTTTATTCAATAGAAAATTTCGTTTCAGAAAACCAAAGTATAAACTCGAACTAAAATTCTTATTTACAAATGATGTTTGACTCATCATCGATAAAGTTTTTTTCTCTGAATATGTTGATTAGACTTTTAAGAGTAAAACTCTAATTTGCAAAAAATTAATGAGATCAGTATAATTAATCTTTTTTAAGACTCGGGGAAGAAAAATCACAAGTTATTCTTATAAGCCTTTAAGTTTTCCAAATAAACTTTGTTTAGCATCCTAATTCGTAAACAACACTATCATCTCTTATTCTTCACAAAAGAAATTTGCAAATACTTAGCCTATATAAAATCCAACTCGGCATATTTAAAATCTACTTGAGATTAGCACAAGTTTTCATTTACTAATGATTTCAAGTCTAGCATGTTTAAAGTCTACATGAGACTAGCACAAACTATCATCATTTAATTGTTATGGGAGAACGCTAGATCTCATACACGTACGATCGGGTCAAAAATTACTTCTTATTCTTACCAACGGAAAACCTACATTTTTGTCTTAACACATTTTTTTTATATATATATGATAACTAAAAATTTAAAAATTTTGCTATTTTTGTGGGAAAACGGGTACGTGAGAACAAAACAATAAGCAAGCAACATCAAATCGATAGATTCCCTTCCCCAAACTAAAACGAAACATTGTCCTCAATGTTTAAAGTCGGGTCTCTACAAAAATCTAAGCCGTTTATGAAGTATGCAAAGATAAACGTTAAATCGATAATGATGAAAGGATATGGATCTCCCCAAACTAATTTCACACAAAGGATGAGAAGCTTGAGTAGAACGGGATAAATCAACCGAACACGAGAGGCTTCAAAGAATTTTGTTGGGAGAATCCTGCAAAAATCATAACAAACAAGCAACAAACATCGAGTAATCGGAAAGAGAACAAGCCTTTCTCAACACAACACATTAGATAATAGAAAATAGAAAGAAAATAGAAAGGATAAGCATGGGGTGAACTCCCACGAAGCGGCTTGTTTTTGGTCACCGAGTCGCAAGCTCGACTCGATCCCTGAATTTAGTTGTCCTTAGGGAAAGTCTGGAGGTCTGGAATAACCAATGGTGGCGTATCCCCTCCATAGTAGTGCTTCAAACAGTGGCAGTTGATTTTGAAATTAGAACCATCGGCATGAAACAACTTGGCAGTGCCATAAGGATAAACTTCGGTGATTGTGAAAGGTCCGGACCATCGGGACTTGAGCTTTCCGGAGAAAATCTTTAATCGGGAGTTGAAAAGCAAGACTTGATCACCAATATTGAAGATTCGATTCTTTATCTTGGAATCGTGTAGCTTCTTTGTCTTCTCCTTATAGATTAACGAATTCTCATAAGCTTGATCACGAAGCTCGCTTAGTTCATTAAGTTGAAGCTTTCGATGATCGCCCGCGGTCTTTAAATCGAAGTTGGCATGCTTAAGAGCCCAATATGCTTTGTGTTCTAGTTCAACTGGTAAATGACACGCTTTTCCATAGACTAACTTGTATGGAGTGCATCCAATAGGAGTCTTGTAAGCGGTTCTAAAAGCCCATAATGCATCATCTAGTTTGTCGGACCATGAGGCACGGTTTTCTCCGACCGTCCTCTCCAAAATTCTTTTGAGACCTTGATTCGTGTCTTCAACTTGACCACTCGTTTGAGGGTGGTAAGGAGTCGAAAGACGATGGGTGACACCATATTTAGACATAACCTTATCAAATTTGTCATTACAAAAATGGGTCCCACAATCGCTTATGATTGCTCTCGGAGCACCAAATCGGGAGAAAAGGGATTTTAAGAACTTAACAACTACCCTAGCATCGTTGGTGGGGAGCGCTTTCGCTTCAACCCATTTGGAAAGATAATCGACGGCTACTAGAATATATTTGTTACTCCTAGACGACGGAAAAGGTCCCATAAAATCAATTCCCCATACATCGAAAATCTCACAAACTTGGATTGCATTTTGAGGCATCTCATCACGTTGAGAGATTTTGCCTTGTCTTTGACATGCATCACAAGATTTGATCAATTCGTAGGCATCCTTATAAATCGTAGGCCAATAGAAACCGGCATCAAATACTTTCTTGGCGGTAAAGTTGGCACCGTAGTGTCCCCCGGTGGGTCCACTGTGACAAGCTTCGAGAATTTCGAGAGCTTCTTTGCCATCTACACACCTTCGGATTATTTGATCCGCACAAGTCTTGAAAAGAAAAGGGTCATCCCAAAAATAATGTTTTACATCTTTAAAGAACTTGTTTTTCTCTTGAGTCGACATTCCTTTTTTAATGAATTTCCCCGCGTGGTAGTTAGCAAAGTCGGCGAACCACGGGGTACTTTGGTCTTTAGAAGTTAACACACTTAAAGTCTCTAAAGGAAAAGTCTCGGTAATCTCTTTTGGATCAAAAATATTTTCGTAAGGGTTTTCGAGACGAGAGAGGTGATCGGCTGCATAGTTTTCAGCACCTTTGGTATCGATAACTTTAAAATCAAATTCCTGAAGAAGTAAGACCCATCGAAGCAATCTTGCTTTGGCGTCTTTCTTGTTGAAGAGGTATTTCAAAGCGGAGTGGTCCGTGTAAACAACACTCTTGTTCATGATTAGATATGATCGAAACTTCTCAAATGCGTAAACTACTGCAAGCATCTCTTTCTCGGTTGTTGTGTAATTCGTTTCTGCTTCAGTCATCGTCTTGCTAGCGTAATGAATTGGTCGGAAATGCTTCTCAATCCTTTGTCCTAGGACCGACTATTCGCCTAATCATTTGCATCGCACATGATCAAAAGGTTGGTCCAATTCGGAGCAATGAGAGAATTGGTGCTTCGGTCAAACTTCTTTTCAATGTTTTGAAAGGTAGAATGCATTCTTCCGAAAAAATAAAAGGAGTATTCTTCTCTAAGAGATGGGTCATGGGTCGAGAGATTTCGGAAAAGTCTTTGATAAATCTTTAGATAAGAATCCAGCATGCCCGAGAAAACTTCGTATACCTTTACGGATTGTTGGATGAGATGCCCTTTAAATTCACATCACTTTGGCCGTATCGACTTCATTTCCCTTTTCTAGAGATTTCTTATGTTCTAATACAATGCCATTCTTTACACCAGGAAATGGCTCTTTTCCTAATTTAGTGCTAATTTGGTGTCTTCACATCGTTTGAGCATTTTGTCTAAATTGGCAAGACACGAGGAAAAAGAATCTCCAAAAACTGAAAAAATCATCATTGAAACCTACTACCGTTTTTTCTATCTTCATGAAAAATGGTATCAATACAACGTTGAAAAGTCCGAGAGCATTATCATAAACCCGAATGGCATACGACGGTTTGAATGTTCCGTATGGGCCATGTGATTGTAGTGTTCTCTTGATCTTTAGGGATCTAGTTGGGATTTGAAAATTCCCTGAAAATCATCTATGAAAACACTAAAAATTCGTTGCCGGTAATAGCTCTAACATTCTGGTCCTTAAATGGTATACGGGAAACTGATCTTTTTACAAGTTGCTTCGTTTAACTTTCAGTTAGTCGATGCAACTCTCCAACCCGTGATCTTATCTTGTAGGGCACCAATTCATTTTCTTTCATTAGTGACAACGGTCATACCACCTTTTTTTGGAAAACACAATGGGACCGGACTTACCCATGGACTATCCACGAGATCGGATAAATCAATCCCGCGTCAAGAAGTTTTTTCTACTTCTTTCTGATGTACGTCATGGATTTTAGGGTTAACCCTCCTTTTGAGGTTGTATGTAGACTGAGGTTCATAAGCATATTCAAAAGGGATTGTTGTGCGAACAAAAACTCTGGATCTATGCCTCGGATATCAGAAAGTTTCCAAGCAATTGCTTGTTTTCGGTTTTTCAGAACGTTAATGAGTGAGGTCTTTTCATCTTGGCTTAAATCTTTTGAAATTATGACTGGAAGCTTGTTATTTTCCTCTAAAAACGCATACTCGAGATGCGGAGGTAACTCTTTAAGCTCGACTTCGGGAATTTCATCTTTTGGTTCAAGTGAAGGCTGCTTTGGTTCAACAACTTTAAGATCTTTTTGAATTCCGGGGTAGTAATCTCCTTGGTCTGGTGAAGGTAATGGATCACTGTTGAGAAGTGCATCAAGAATGAGAATGTCACCCTCGGGATCAAAGTACGTAGCATTGAGAACTGGTGAAACTGGTTCATCATCGATTGCTATAAAAGCATCGGCTTCCTCAAAGAGTAGAAAATCGCTTTCATCAAAAGGAGTGAGTGTTGGAGATGAAGTAGAAACAATCGGATCGTAGTACGGAGAAGGATTGTTGTAAGCAACGGAATCGGAAAATCCAAGTACTTCTTGTGAGTACTCTTCACAAGTGACATCGATGAGATCAACTTTCTTCAACGATTCGAGATTGTTGTATGAAATGGAAGGTGCATCACCACATTTAAGGGTTAACGATTGATCATCATTCCTAAGAGTAATCTCTCCTTCGTAAACATCGATTAAAGCATGAGCCGTCCTAAGAAAGGGTCGCCCGAGTATTAACGGTACTCGAGGATCGGCTATAAAATCAAGCACAACAAAGTCGGCCGGAAAGTAGAACTTTCCTACCTTGACGAAAATATTCTCGGCTACACCGGTTGGTTTGGAAATTGTACGGTCGGCTAATTCTAACACCATTTTTGTTTCAGTTAGGCCTGAGAGTTGAAGCTTTTTCCAAATGGATAAAGGCATGAGATTGATACTAGCACCTAAATCGGCAAGGGCTAAGTAACTATCGAACTCTGAAAAATCACAAGGAATGAGAAATCGACCGGGGTCACCTAGCTTTTCTGGAAGCTTTTTAAGGACAACCCCTTACAATTTTCATTACGGTGTTTTGGTCAATTCGATCAAATTGTCTTTGTTTATTTAACTATCCTTTTTAAACATTGATGCATTCTTTGGCATATGTATGAGAGCATCCGCGAACTAACCTCAAAATGAAGATTTCGAATGATTTTCATAAAATTTGAGAAAGAATGTTCATCTTTTTCTCGAATCTTTTGTTTTGTTGAGTCTTGACGGGTTTAAGGCAAATTAGGGTTTGGCTCTTGTTAGCAACGAAAGATAGGTTCTACGGATGGTTTTTTGTCTTCGGTTTGTTATTGGGACTAATGGTGGAGTTGGATGTCTTCGGTGCTCGGTAGCTCCGTATCCTTTGTCACCTCACTTTCCTTTTCCACCACCGGCGGTGGAATCGGAGGTCCATCGTATGAAACACCACTACGAGTTGTAATTGCCTTGGCTTCGTTTCTTGGATTTGGAATGGTATTGCTCGGTAAAGTACTTGAACTTGAAGCTTGATTGCTATGATAACTTTGCATGAAACTTAACATCATTCTTTGAAAATCATCTTGTTTCTTTTGAGATTCATTGTAAACTTTTTGAAAATCGTTTTGGTTTCTTTGAAAATTATCCAACTTCATTTGTAAGTTATTCATGTTCGCATCATTAGCTTTAGCATAACTTTCAAAATCCGTTTTAGAAACACTATTTGTTGGAGGTTGGTAAGGTGGGGCTTGGTTGATTGGTGGTTGATTGGTTGGTGGTGCTTGGTAAACTTGATTTTGGTTGTTTTGACGGTTTTGATTAAAGTTGGTTCCACGGTTCTGATTGAAATTGGAATTGGTTCCTTGGTAACGGTTTTGGTTGGTTTGGTTATTTGGTTGGTTGAAACCCGGTGGTCTCATTTGACTTGCCAAATTAGAAGGTTGGTTTCTTTGGAGAAAATTTCCAACGGCTGCGGTTTGTTGAAATTGTTGGATATTGTCATGAAAAACGGGAAAATCGTTTCCACCTCGAGTTAACGGACAATGGTTAAAATTGTGATTCGATCCACAAGTAACACATACTTCCTCAACCGCTTTGACGGGTGCGGGAGTAGTAACAACTAAAGCTTTCATTTCATTCAACATCTTGTTCATCTTAATAGTCATCTTATCCTCGAGAGAAGCGGCTATTTGTTGCATATCGAAAGAATTATTAGAAGGTGAAGAATTAGAAAGAGGAGCATCCGTACTCACTCTTGAATCATTAGCACGACTCCTTGAGTAACGAACTTTTGACTTGCTTTCAATAATCGCTAATCCTTCTTGAGGCATCTTGTCTAAGAAATTGCCACCCGCGGCGGAATCTAAGGCATCTTGATCGTTTGAATTCAAATTATTATAAAAAGTATCGAGTTGGGGAAGTTCTGAAAAGCCATGGTGAGGACATTGACGAAGAAGGCCTTTGAAACGTTCCCATGCTTCGTTGAAGGTTTCGTTTGGTTTTTGGTAAAAAGTAATGATCTCATTCCGATAGTAAGTGGTTTTTGAAGGTGGGAAGAATTGATTTATGAATTTTGAAACAAGGTCGTCCCATGTGAGAATTGATCTTGGAAAGATTTTTGTCAAGGAAGTCATTCGATACTCTTGCTGATCATCTCTAATAAGTAATGGTCGAATCATTACCCACTATGGTTGACACACACATTAAGGAGCAGGTGAGAAAGCAAGTTCCTGAGCAGGTCAGAGATCAAGTTCCAATGTATGTTGCGGAAGGGTTGATTCTGGAGAGACAAAAGACTAAAGAAGAGATGGAACGGATGATTGCTAAAGCCATTTTATAAGAGCGCAAGAATATATAAACTGAAATTTCCTCACAAATTCAAAAAGCTATTTGATAGCAGTTTTATATACCTAAAATAAATATAAAATATAATACTTTAAAAGAGTAATTAAGAAAATTACCAAGTTACCCTTGATAAAATTCACTCTCAAAAATATATATAATATAATATATAATACGTATATTAAACCGGGTAAATATGATCACCCGGGTCGTTTATCCCAATGACTAGTGAAATTGAGTCCTCGTTTAAGTTCAGATTATGATTTGAATAAGCAAATGGATGATTTAATTATCTAAAGCAACAATTAAAATTGGCAATTTAAAACAATTTGAACAAACAAATACAGAAAACAATTAAAACGCGACTTATAAGCAAATAAACTAAGATTAAACCCTAAAAATGTAAACTAAATTTCTAAACCTAAGATAGGACAAAAGAAAATTTTAGGAAAAAGAAAAACATTTTTTTTATTATTTTTGAATTTATTATAAATTAAAAACAAATTAAACTAAATTAAATCCTAGAAAATAGTAAATAAAGTCCTAAAAATTTGGAAAAATAATTTTTAAGCTTAGAAAAGTCTAAAATATCATAAGAGCAAAGAAAAATATATTTAACTATTTTAAAAATTAAAATGCTATTTTTAAAATTAAAAATTAAAGCTCATAAATGAAATTTAAAATCTAAAAAGTGTGAAAATGATTTTACTTGATGTAAACCTTAAGCTATTTTTTATAAAACTAAAAACTATTTTTTTGTATTTTTCTGAATTTTTTTTCTATTTTTTATGTATTTAATAAAATTTTGACTTTCGAAAAATGATTAAAAATAAAATAAAAGGTGGAAAAATCTGAAAAATTCAGGAAAAGTCTAAATCACTAGCAGGAACTTAAGAAAAATAAGAAAAACAACATTGCTAAACGAATAAGCCCTAAAATAAGCTTATTAAGCTACGGCTTTTTAATAAAAAGGAAAGTAAAAACGTGTGTAAGTATTAAATTGAGTGAACTATGGTTGGATGAGCTAATGTAGCAAAACGGTTAAGGTGTTGGTATTATAGCATGAAGGTCGTGGGTTCGAGTGTGGTGGTGACCCCTTTTTGTTCTTTTTATTTTTTTTGACTTTTTTTGAAAAAACTAAATACTAGGACTTTTAGAAGACACTTAAATAAGCTACTTTAACAAAGGAAACATAAGCTAAAACTGACTAATAAGCCCTAAAACAGCTTATCTAAAAGCTGGTACAGAAACTAGGCTTTTGAGCTTATTTCCACTAAAAAGCTTGTAACAAGCTTATTCTAGGCTCAAATCCTAAGAAGAAAAGTGTTCTACAAAGCTTATAATGAGCTTAATCTAAAAATGAAAAGAAATCAAAGCTGGAATCAACTTAAAGCAACTTAAAATGTTAATGAAAATTCTAAATTCAGCAAAAACACTTAAAGGCATAAAATTCAATTAAGCTAAACAAACCAATAAGTCAATTTGGACCTTAAGCTTTTGCTAGCTTATCAAACAACTAATAAGAAACCTATTTCAAACTTAAAATCTAGAACTATAAGCTAAGAACAATAATTTAAAAGCTAACTTTAAGACAGCTATTTTTTTTTTTTGAAGTTTTATGAATTTTGATGACTTAAACAGCTAAATTAAGCTAGGTAAATAAGCTAGAAAGTAAAATTTAAGACCTAATATATATTAAGCTATACCTAGACTTATCCCTACTTGAATCTAAGCAACTAAATCCTACTTATACTTAACTATCAACTAGGCCAAAAGTGGCAGTGCTAACTGTGTCAGCAGTACTAACCTTTTGGTTAGTACTGGTGCACTTTGCACAAACAAAAAGCCAATGGTGCAGGATTCCTAAATGGAACCTTGCACTTAAACACACTCCAAAAGAGTGTATTAACAAGATGCAAACAAGATCTAGCCCTTGGAAGGCTTAGATCAAAATTTCACAAGTGAAAATTAGAGAAAATTTCCCCTGGTGCTAGAACAAGGGTAATAAGCCATATCTTTTGAAATTTTGAAACCTAACTCTTAAAAACTGAATGAAAACTGATTTTAAATGAAAACTTAGATGACTCAAGCAAATTGCACAAGTGAAATTAACTTTTAGAAGTCAAAGTGCACTAAACCAAACACCCCTTTAAAGTATTGGCAAGTTTTAGTTAAAGCTAATTTTGCAAATCTAATTAACAACAAGTATTTAATACCAGATAAAAACTAGCTTAAAACAAACTTAATTAACAAGACTTAACAACTAAATAAGCATTAATCTAAGATCTATACTATTTTACTATATTTTTGGTTTTTAGAGGTTTTTAAGACAAATATATGAAAGACTAAGATCTAAACTAATTTAATCAAAAACAGATAAGCAACTAGGATATTTAAGCTAGTTAAGGCATAAATAAACACTAATAAGCAATTTTAATAAGCAAATAAGCAATAAGCAAGTATGTAGTGAAAATTTAAGCTAGAATTGAAAATGAACAAGAAGTTTCAAAGTAAAAATTTTTTATCCTCTGCTAAAACAAGAGGTCCAATTAATGGCAGGCTACAAAGATTCCCTAGCTTATAATAAGCTAGGGGTATAAGTCCTTGGGATCCTTACAAGTTAAGATCCCTTCCAATAAGCGTCTAATCCAATAGAGCCATGATAGATTTAAACTGATTTAAGGTTTGGTAAGTAATACTGGAATTCATTAAGCTCTAGTTAGCTTATTGACATGAAAGAGCTTTAAATGAGCTTATTAGCTTATTGAGACAACTTAGCTTATTAAGAGAGTTTATGAAAAAGGAATTTGGAAAGATTTAGAAAAGCTGAATTACATTAATAAAAACTTGCTTACAATACTTTTAAAAGAAAATTACAAGATAAAAAGGAAATTTTAAGCTAGGAAAACAAATATTAAGCTACCACTAAATTTAAGCTACCGTTCCCGATGGTGTGTGTGTGAGAGGCGAGGCCTATTTATAAGCTCTTGGTGAAGCTTCCAGACCCTCTTGCCTTGCTCTCCAATCCTTTAATCTAAACCAATCATTTCATCAATCATTGGATCAAAGATTCTAGCTGTTAGATCAATAAGTGACCTCACACGGATTGCCAATGTGGCAATCCGTTTGAGGCTCACTTGTGCTTCTTTTGTGAGTATTTTAGCACAAAAACCCATGCCTCTTTGTGTTTTCACCATTGTTGACGTGGCTCCTCTTGAGTGTGAGCTAGTAAGACTCTAGATTTGACCCATTTGACCCTTCCATTGTACTTGAGCTTCCTTGAATTTACCAACGCACCCTTTAATTTGAGAAACCCCTTTGATTTGAGTAAAAGGTAACTTAGGGACGATGGGTGAATAGTAAAAGGTATTTCGCGCCTAATTTTGGACAGTTAAAACTGTTATAATTTGAGGCTCTACACAAATGGTCCTTGTCCTTCTTTTTCCCCTTTTTAGTTATAAAGAAGCTTTGCAATGTACAGGTTTGGCCCTTGTGGTTTATGGAAAGATGAATGGGCTAGGGATTTGGGCTTATGAATCCGGGTAAGGCCCATTTAGAGGCGAGAGGTTATTTTTGGACTTTTGTGAAACTTTGAGGGTTAAAATGGAATATTGTGGGTCTTGTTGACTTTTGTTGACCATTGTTTGACTGGATTTGACTGAGGCTTGGCTTTTCTGGCTTCGGCTTTATACTCTTCTGATTCTCGCGTCCGTTCTAGCCCGTTTTTGACTGTTTTCTTGTGATTTTTGACTTATCCGTACATGCACACGTAAAACACAAATACAAGCATATTTTTGCCATTTTTGGTCTGTTTTGGGTTTATTTGGGCTATTTTAAGCATAAATGGATATGTGTATTTTACACTTATCAAAATTCCCCAAACTAAACGATTGTGTGTCCTCACGCAATATCACATGCCTTATAACCAAATATCTCGAAACTTCCCCAAACTAAACCTTTGAAAAGTAGCAAAGATTTTTGTTGAGAGAGATAAGAGATCACAAGTTATAAAACACCCGATTTCCCATTTTCAAAGATTTTTCTCTTTTTATGATTTTTCTTGATAATTAACTACCTAACTACAACTTATTTGTGTTGACATAATGTATTGTTTTCATTACCTCATTGGTAACTTTTAGGATCATAGAACAAAAAGCACAATTAAGTGTCTAAAAGATAACTTCATCATCCCCGATTTTTCACTTTTTCCCATGCTAAGCTTAAAAATAAGATCACTGCTAATTACGAACTAAGATGCTAAGGGCTTTTGATAGATTTAGAACTAAAGATAAGACTAAATAAGCTAAAAGCTAAAAAGCAGATAAAAACTAAGATTAAGCACTTATGTCTAGATAAAAGCTAATAGTTTAAGCTACAAAGATCAAAAATCATTGAGACAGAAGACATATAAAAAAACAAATTCTAAGGAACTATGAGAGACTTTAAGCCAAGACTAAGACTAAATAAGCTAAAGAAAAAATTAACAAGCTTAAAATAGCTGAACACCTATACCCTAGAGACATAAATAAGCAGGAATTAAGCAGATAAGTACAAGAATTAAACTAAAAAAATGCAAATGACAAATTGACAAATGAACTACTATTGGTTTTTAGCTTTTAAAGAAAAGTGACACTTTTAAGCTTAGTTTTTTTGGAATTAAGCTAAACTAACTAAGCTATAAACTTAAAACAGGTTTAACTTATCCTCTAATAAGCTCAAATCACAAAAACTAAACCATAAATCACCTTCAATCTAAATTAAATCTGCTTATGAAAAATTGACTTTTAAAGAGCTAAAAATTTATGATGAAAAACTGTTATGGCATTAAAAGGTAAAACCAAATGAACACATCTAAAACTAAACACTCAAATGCAGTAGAAACAATACTTTAAATCCTAAAATCCTGATCCTAATGCCTAACATGAACAAATCACCAAAATTAGAACCTAGGAAATTTATCAAGACAACATGATATAGAACATGAGTTATTAAACTTAAAAACTTATTTTAAAACTCTAATAGCTTTTAAAAACTCATTATTAGACTTACTTGAAACATAAAAAAGTTGGTTTAGAAGATGAAGTTAGCTCAAGCAGTGGTAACCTTAGTTTCCACTGCTTGTACCAAACACCCCTTAATAACTCCTAAAATCATCTTAAACTTAAGTAAGTTTTAAAAAAGCTTTAAAAGCTAAAAACAGATTTAACATAAGATCAAATAAGGTTATATTGACAATAAAATCACAAAGATAAGCACTGATGATAAGCTAATGAGAATAAGCAATATTAACTAAAAAGGGGCAGATTTTAAGAAAACTAACACTAAACATTTATAAGCTATAAGCTAAGTACATTAAACTAACTAAGGCAGATTAAACACAAACAAGCAACATTAAGCAATAATAAGCAGATAAGCAGATAATAAGCATAAATAAGCAATAAACAGTAAATAAGCAATAAATAGTAAATAAGCTAAAAATGAAAATGAGAGTGTACCTTGGTCTTTTGCTTAAACAAGGACAGAAAGGCTCTTTAGAGCTTTGTCTACAAGCTCAGCTTATACAATAAGCTGTAAATACCCATAAGTTCTTCCCTTGTAAGCTTATCATTCAAGTTTCAAGCTGAGGTATTTTAAAGAGTGTATATTTGATGAATTTTCTTAAGCACTTAACATATTTAGTTTGCTTAATGAAAACAGTTTATATAAAAGCTCGAATAAGAGCTTATGACAGCTTATAAGGTATTTTCAACAACAATGAAACATGAATTTAAAACTCAAAATTTTATAACTTTAAAACCTTAAATTTCATTAATCAATAAAAAGAGTTACAAGACTTGAATTAAAAGTACAATAAGTTCAAAAGACAGTAAAAATAAGCTATTCTATTAAAACTTAAAACTAAAAAATCTACTCTTCACTGTGTGAAAAACACACACATATATAGTCATTATGTGTGTTCTTGGCCCTTTGAGTTATGTTTCTTGTGTGAGAGCATTCCAAGCTTCGATCCTAGCCTTTTATTCCATCTTGTGTTTCTTTGATTCAATCTGAGCCCTCAATTTTGCCCTGTCCAATGAAGATTTTTAGGATTGCCAACGTGGTGTCTTTTTCCTTGGATAATAGGTCAATTAAGGTTTGTCTGGTGTGGGAAGAAAAGGTTAAAAGGATTTTGTTGGGTAGTTGCAGGGTAGACAGAAGTGAAAATGGTATGAGCGATTTAGGCGGGAAAAGCACTGTTGGGTTTAATTTGTGACGGGGTTAGGGGGTTAAGGACGTGGGATTTAAAAAATGTTAAAGTCCAAGGGCCAATGGAGTTAGTCCTAAGGACTAACAGTGTTAGTCCTTAAGGACTAACTATGTAAAGGTTTAAAGGGTTGTGGGCTAACACTTGTTAAGTGGGGATTATGCTTTTTATTGGTTTTGGGCCGGTTTGGTTTAAAAGGATTTTAAGGCTTTAAAACTTATAGGTTTTATAAATCAAGGCTTAATGGGCTGACCCGGCCCATTAAATGGGTACAGGTTGGCCCATTTAAGATTTCTTTAGATTTGGCTTCGTCTTTGACTTTGAGTTTTTGACTTTGACTTTTTGCCTTTGACTTTGACCTTGATTTTTTCACGCTCTTTCCAATCTCGTGCTCGGTTTTGTCGGGTTTGGCTTTGTTTTTGTCCTTATGTTAATATCCGATACATGCGCAGTAAATAACACAAAACAAGCATATATTTAGCATTTTATGTCTGTTTTTGGTCATTTGGGGTCATTTTATTAGGTAAAAAGTATGTGTAATTAAGCACATACCAAAATCCCTCATACTAAGATATTGCCGTGTCCTCACGCAATGCTATAAGTGAACACTTAAGAAAACCAAGAATCTCAATCCCCCTCGACTAATTACCTCGAAAAGTAGCTAAGTGTTTATCAAGGGGAATGAAAGAATTAATAGTTTGAAAAAGCCCCGTTTTGACCAATTTTATAAATCTACACTTATTACCACACATATTTTTGCATTTTTTTCTTTTTCTCATTTTTTATACTTTTCTTTTTAAGCAACTAACTAACATGTATGACTTTCATTGTTTTAATAACTTTTAGGGTCACAGAACAAGAAGCACTTTAATCCTAAAATGCCCAAAAGGATAAATTCATCATCCTCGATTTTTCACTTGTCCCAAACCATGCTTAAAACGAAATCACCATTAAATATAAGTTAAGATGCTAACCACTCATACTGTAACTTGTAACGTTCGCTCCTGAAATTATTAATAATAGGTGAATGTGCTGATTTCGAATTCCAACCATTAGATCAAATCATTTTCAAAATTTCATTATTGCTCACTTCCACCAAAAAAATGACTTTGAATGCGAGATCATCCCATGTATGGGACTTTCGTCCAATCGGCACATCCAACCTTGCGGCTAAGTGAGACAGCTTTTGACACCCCTACAAAGACTATATCAGACTCATGGACCTTCAATTTCAAAACTCTTGGATTTCCCGTATATACAACTTAAAACGAAATAGTCTTAGTTCAAAAGCATATTTAAATTTAAGAAAAAGAGATTTTCCCTATATTTATTAAATCACATTTATTACACTTAATATAATTACACATCCTTTAAACTAAGGAAATCCTCGACCTTTTAGAAGGCTGCAACATCGGTTGTGAGCCGGCAAGATGCAGTAAACTTTTATTAGCCCACAGTTTTTATTATTATTATTACCTCATTTTTCATCATTTTTTTAACATAAAAACTTTATATTACCATGATATAGAGAAAATTCCTTTTTAGAAAATTTAAGTATAAATTTGAACTAAAATTATTGATATCATCCATACTTCAAAAATTGTTGATTTAAGTTTAATTTTCGAAGAGAGCACGTATTATTAGTCCGGTTAAAAGCTTATGGGAGAGAAAAGCCACAAACTACACTTATGAGCTCTTAAGATTTCTAACTAATCCTTGTTTAGCATCTAACTCATAATTAACTATATCATTTCTCGTTCTTTGCAAATTTAAAATTTTTAATAAAAAGATCCGTGAATGCTTAGTCTAAAAGTTAAGGGACAAGCTAGAGCTCAATACGCTCGATCGAGTCAAAATTTATTGTTATTCTACCCAGTAGAAAAGTTAACATTGTGATAAAACACTTATTTTGTTTTTGAAAATTTTTAATTTTTTTCATTTTTTTGGTATTTTGGTGGTAAAAACAGGATTACGTGAAAACAACGACTATAGGCACAAGCAAATCGATAGATCCCCCCATACTAGAATTGAACATTGTCCTTAATGTTTTAAGTAGGGTCTCTACGTAAATCTAAAGCCGCTTATTAAATATGCTCAAAGATAAACGTTAGTCGATAGGATTTGGATATTGGATTCCCAATATGAAACTGAGGATGTTGAAGCTCGAGTGAACGAAGGACAAAACCACGAGCACGAGAGGCTTCAAAATCCGAGCAATCTTGGACATACAACAAAAACCACAAAACACGAGAAATGGAGAGGTGATAAGAATCGTTTAGCTCATCTAGGATAATAATAACAATGATTGATAACACGCAGCGGAATAATAAAAAACATAATCAAAGTTATCACAAGGCTTTCTTTATTGAACGTTTCCCTATTACCCCAACTATAACTTAGGGCTACACCAAATAACTATGGTATACTATTCGACTCTCATCAATCGACTTGCTATCTAACTATCTAGACTTTCATTGGGAGAGTTCTATGTATCCATGGATTGATATTTTCTAAATGCCTAGACCTCCTTTGATCGCATAAGGAGTCCTAGGCTTACAAGGAAACTAATTAATATATTAATAAGAGAATCAATGAATTATCTTCTCATTAATATTCATTCTTATCTTATTTTGACCAAATCATTATTTTCTTCTACATCTTGTAGAACTTCATGATGACAATTTTGGTCCTTCTCGTTTCCATCTTGTTTCATTCTTTTATTCACTTTGTCTCATCAAATCAAGAATCCCAACAATCTTCCCTTATTTGATGATGACAAAACAAACAAAGTCTCGTACGAACTTCATCATAAAGCCAAAGCTTCCCCTGAAGTTGAGATGTAATCATCTTTCTGAATGAAACAAAATCTTCAATGCTTCCCCTGAAACCTATATGTTTACCATCTCTTGAATCTCAAACTCTGTAGGCTTTATGTAGTGATCACTGATGAAGAAATCTGAGTATAACGAATTTGATGAAGAAGTAGAATCTCTCAAACTTGTGTCTTATGTCTTGCACTATCCACGTGACGTCGAACTTATAAATAAATCTGTGAAATATAAGTTGACCGCAACCTCTTGAAAAAAACCTCATCTTCTATGAGACACATACTAAGTGATAACAATTGTGAGCATTGAGCACCATAAGAAAAATCACACACCTTTGCTAGATTTTGACAAGTCTTTGTCACACCATTGTAAGCACGAACAAGTTATCTTTAAAGTCAATGTCCGGCTATAAACACGACTTTAAGATATGATTAGAACACGCATCTGTGAAACTCAACTACAACATCAAATAAGTAATAATCAACTGTATTCGTAATCACATCTTCAAATAATCCCAAAATAATAGCCATAAATCTAATAATAATAACCTGTTGTTAGAAACAATTCTATTCGAGATCCAAACGCGTCTGTTGTCCCATGTTAAACAAAGCTAGCAGTACAAAGTACTCTGGCAGTACTAACAATCAAGCCCATCGGTACTAAGTGAAAAACTCTAGTAGTACAAACATCCAAAACCAATTAACAACACTTTTTCTGTCATAAAGTTGTTACAAATTCTGTCTCCTTCCTTCTATAGCTGTTAGCAACACATTATCTGTCATACGACTGTTGCTAAATCGTCACAATTCTGATGTCTCCTTCCTCTCATGGCCTTTTGTGACACTTTAATTGTCATTGATCTGTCGCTAAACTGTTACAAATTCAAACAGTAAGTATAGGTTTTACCCTCACAAACATGACCTAAATCTGACCCGTATTTACTGATCTGACAACTTTTAGTGTAACCAACATTTGATTGACTTCGACCTTAAAAACTTTCGAGGCCAGATTTTCTGGAAACTAGACTCGCTGAACTTATCAATTAGACATAAGATTCATCAAAAAACCCTCCCTCTCTCATTACCAATCCATGAGAAACAGTTCGAACAACAATGTACGCCAGAAATTTTGCTCACCCTAAATTCAATTTATCGCGTTCCTAACTCTAACTGAATACATCAATATGATTATAATTAAAACCGAAACACTTCTAATTAATTACATCATATTTTATAGATTTTAAAAACCCTAATTTATCCATCATCCCCAATGAATTGTGAGCTACTGCGATTTTTTAGAAAAAATAATACTAAGTGGAACTATTTTATAAAAATTCATCTTTACAAAGTACTCAGATTCGGATCTGAACGCACACCAAAAAGTTTGGCGTCCTTAAAAATACATAGAAAATGTTTTATCGCTAGCCCTTCGAACTGGAGTCAATAGACACCTAAAATATGACTCATGATTTTTTGCTAACCCAAATTTGAACTTTAAGTGGGGGTTTTACTCCCGAAAATTAGACCAAAATCTGACCCGAATGTACTGTTTTGACAACTTTTCTTGCGAAAATTATTTGACTAACTTTCCTATCTCAAAACCTTTCGGGGCCGGACTTTTTGGAAACTAGATTCTCTGAAATTATCAATAGACATAAGATTCATCAAAAATTTCGTTACCAATCATGATATAACATTCGAACAAGATGACTCACAATTCTGCTCAACCCTAAATTCAATTCTATCGCGTTCTAACTCTAACCGAATACATCACAAACCCTAAACACTTCTAATTAAGTTTAACATCATTAATTTACAGATTTTATGAAACCCTAATTTATCCATCACCTTATTGTTACATGAATTAAAAAGAAAATTAAAACAATTAAAGTTTATGAACATACCTAAAATCTTCGATTAATTAACACGAACCACCACTTGAATCTTGAATAAAAAAACCTTTTTTTTCTCTGCTTCTTGGTTCGACCGGATATTAAAAAAAATGAGGATGAGGGTTTGTATTTATAGTGAAAATAATGAGGTTTAGATAATTACCTAATTAGAGTCCCACTTATACTAAAATTAGTTTTCTTTTTTTTCTTCTTTAACCGGCCGAACAAACACCTTTTTATTTTTATTTTTTTATTCTTTATTTATTTATTATTATGTACATAAAAACCCTTTAATTTTGTTATTTTTTATAAAACCCTTTATTTATTTAAACATCCTTCTAAATAAAACTAGTTTTAAATACCAAAAAAATAAATCCATTTCATACTTTATTTCTCTAACTTAATAATACTAAAATCTACTAACTAAATTTCTAAACTAAATTTTCTATTCTCGCGAATTCCTATTATCTAAATACGTATACATATACATATAAATACGTACACATATAAAATTTTACCATCATTTTCATTGTCACCAAAAGTGAACAAAATAAAATACCCACATTAACCATAAATTCAATCAAAATGAGACGATCACGCTCACAGATTGATAACCAACTCACATTGAATCACATACCCCATAATTACTATAACACATAATGAAACTCAAGCCAATACTAACGATTGACTAACATGCTCAAAGCACAGTTGTCATAGTATCCCCTCCTTAGGGAAATCTCGTCCCGAGATTTAACCACTAGATTCACCAACAATAGAAACAAACAGATGGGGATACCTAGCTTTCATATGGTCCTCGCGTTCCCATGTAAACTCAGGTCCATGCTTTGAATTCCAACGTACTTTAACAATCGAAATCTTACTACGTTTTAAAGTCTTAACCTCACGGTCCATAATCTCTATGGGTTTCTCGACA
>BQNB010042330.1:1903-46195 GCA_026074375.1 Tanacetum coccineum | reverse complement strand
CGCTCGTTCGATCACGCTAGTTCGATCGCTCGTTCGATCACGCTTGTTCGATCGCTCGTTCGATCACGCTAGTTCGATCGCTCGTTCGATCACGCTTGTTCGATCGCTCGTTCGATCACGCTAGTTCGATCGCTCGTTCGATCGTTACAACGTTTTCGCTCGTTCGGTTGATCGTGACTTTTTACCACCTATTCGTTCTTCTCCTCGTTTCCAATAACAAACTAAGCCACGAAAAAATGTTTATGTTTTCCGAGTGATTAAACAACCTAGCTGCCGAACTCCAATAAGCTTAGAACACCAAAAAAAACCACGCTATCCACCCGAGGCGATTGATACCAATTGTAGGAACCGATTTAATGCTTCACTTCATAACACGAAACACGAATCAAGAAAAAAGAAGAGAGAGAGAGACGAAATTGAGAGAGAGAGATGAAATTGAGAGAGAGAGATGAGAGAGTTTTGATATATGAAAAGATTAATAAAACTAGATATTTTCATATGAAAATATCTATATATATATTTAGATATTTTAGAAAATATCTAAATATATATATACCCCTACACATTTAATGTGACGCGCGGGATATATAACTAGGACCCGGGCTCGGGTTTTGCTTTGGGATTAAACCCAAAACATATACAATATTAGATTAACTATCGAGCCCGATTCCCGATATTATCCTGTTACAACTTTAACTAATTAAAGACCGAAGCTCCATCGTAGAGTGACCGAGCTTCCTTGTTCGACTCAATAAATTGAGGCTAACAGGGTCAATACTAAAGATTTACGTGCATCACATTTTGGGACATTTGTTATGAAGTAAAGTCTTTACATTTTGTTGTTGAACAATTTGAGTCGTTGTGCTTATGTAACAAACAAGTATTTTGGTTGAAATCCAATGTATCTTTTCAAAACGACACGTTTAGTGGTCGTTCTCATATCTTGTGCTATTGATATATGAAGTAACACTCCCAGATATTCAACATTCCGCTACTACCCAGATTTGAGGGTGTTACAGATTGGTATCAGAGCCAAGGTTATAGAGAACCAGGTCAAAAGTTTTTATCTGGACTATAACCGTTTTTATAAAAAAAAATTGCATTCATACAAAGGGGTTTTCACGAGACATACACACAATACTTGTTGCATTAGTTATTTGTACTAGATGTTACTTAACTGATATACGTATTATATTATATTACGTATATGACTATGAGGGTCTTACATATATACATAAATGTGTTTACCTTCTTTCATGCGTACTCTATAATTATTTATATAAGGGTTAGTTACATAAATACAAGTACATTCCTTAGGGCAATGTAGTACTATAATCAAGTATTCTCCAAACATTATCAAACATTGATTTACCTTACACAATACCATCATTCACTCATGCCATAAGGCCTTTCACCTCACCACATCATGTTTCATCTCTGCCATGAGTGCATGTTCACTTCATCATACATCACCTTGTATCACATTTGCCTTCCATACTGCACGCATCTTGCATGGTTTCATATAAAGACGACTTATATAAACTCTTGCTTGTGCAGGTTATGGCTGCCCCTTCTATTCCCGTCTCTGAGATGATCGACATTGGTGTGGATGCCATCCATCCTGAGCCCGTTGATATTTTCCTTGCAGCGACCGTTGTGAGGACACTGGCCCAACATGGGGAGGCCATCTAAGGCATCTATGAGCACTTACAAGGGGTGCCCATCGATGAGGACGTGAGTGCCTTAAGGTTCAAGGTGGAAATAGTCGAGTCGGATAATGCTTCTCTCCTCGGTAGGATTAAAACCTTGGAGGCTATCAACACGATTACTCGTAGCCAGGAGAGAAGGACTCATAGTAGGATGGAGCAGCAGTTGGATTTAGTTGAGGAGACCCTCAGGGGAATGCGGGTTGAGATGGGAGCACTGCGAGCTCAGCAAAGGCAGGGTGTCAGAGCTCCTGAGCCGCATGATGCACCAGAGGATGCGGATAGCCATACCTAGTTATTTCATGTCACTTTCTCTAGATAGCTTGTACGTCATGTTAAGCATTATGGGTTCCCCCAGCTAACATAGCCTTAGATCTTTTGTACTTCATTTTGTCTATCGAAAACTATTCATGTATAATTTTCAAAGCTATATATGAAATGGACATTTATGTTATGCTATATATCTCTCTTGTGTTGTTATCTCGTTGTATATCATACCACGAATGTGATCTCACGTATTGCCTTTTGTGATTTAGAAGAATCATGGCACCTGCAACAAGACGAGGACCAACCACCACTCCTACCAACACCAACCAGAACAACATGACCCTAGAGTCAGTCCAAGCTATGATTGACCAGGCTTTCCAGAGAAACTCTTCCAATGGAGATGGAAGCCACAGTTCCGGAGGGGATGACCGAAGGAATGTGCAAACTGCACGCCCTTGTTTCTACGCTGACTTCATGAAGTGTCAACCTTTGAACTTCAAAGGAACTGAGGGCGTGGTCGGTTTAACTCGATGGATTGAGAAGATGGAATCCATTTTTAATATCAGTGGTTGTGCTATTGAAAACCAGGTTAAGTTTGCCACCTGCACTCTGTTAGCGGCAGCTCTGACTTGGTGGAATGGTCAGTTCAGAACCTTAGGTCCTGATGCCTATGCAATGACTTGGGAAGTGCTCAAGAAGAAAATGATGGACAAATATTGCCCACAGGGTGAGATCAAGAAGCTAGAGAATGATCTATGGAACCTGAAGGTCAAGGGGAACGATGTTCCAGCATACACTGACCGCTTCTAGGAGCTAACCCTAATCTGTACCAAGTTTGTTACCAATGAAACTGAGAAGATTGACAAATACGTCAGTGGACTTCCGAATAACATCTATGGGAATGTTAAGTCTTCCAAACCCAAGACGTTGGATGTGGCTATTGAGCTGACCAACGACTTGATGGATTAGAAGCTCTGCACCTATGCGGAAAGGCAGACTGACAACAAAAGGAAGACTGATGATTTATCCAGGAACAACCATGGTCACCAACAACAACCCTTCAAGAAACAGAATGTCGCCAAGGCTTACACTGTTGGTTCAGGTGAATGGAAGGAGTATGTTGGAACTCTTCCATTGTGCAATAAGTGCAAATTTCACCACCATGGCCCGTGCACTGTAAGGTGCGCAAACTGCAAGAAAGTCGACCATTTGACAAGGGATTGTTGGAACCCCACTGCTACTAGCAACCAAAGGACCATCACTTGCTATGAATGTGGGAATCAAGGGCACTACAGGAGTGATTGCCCGGAGTTGAAGAACCAAGGTACTGAAGCGCGTGGAGAAGTGTATGCTCTAAAAGGAGAAGGAACTAATCAAGACACTGACAGCATTGATGATGAAATCGAAGCTCTAGACCTTCCCGATATGATTGACGAACCCTAAGTTGGAACTACCTTAGGCTACTTATCTTTAGAAAATTCGTTTGTACTCTTTTGGAATTCCCGCTGAACTTTTTTTAAATTCCTGATGTACTCTTCTAAATTTCCATTGTACTGAACCATTTCAAATTTCCTATCAATCAATGTGACATGAGAGATTTCTTCAAACCTTAATTTAATTCTCTATTTTAGTTATACAAGTCACTCTCGCAAATATCATGCTAATCTTATTTTATTACTCCTCTAATTTTGAAGAACAATGACAACTGCGAATCAAGGGATGAGCGTTGAGGAAATTGAACAAATTGTAGCCCAGCGAGTGGCTAATGCTATCGAGGCTATTGCTATATATGAGTCGATAAACCAGACCAAACAGTGGGAAAACAAAGTAGCAAGGAATGCTAGTAACAAAAGGAAGTGGGAAAATGACCGCAATGGAAGCTCGAGCCAACAAAACAAAGAGCATAAGGTGTTTAGAGCACACACTACTGAGCCAAGCAACAAGAAAGTCTATGCTGGAAACTTACCATTGTGTAACAAGTGCAAGTTTCACCACATTGGCCTGTGTGCGGCAAAGTGTGGAAATTGCAAGCGGAGGGGTCATCGAGAAAGAGATTGTAGAATCTCAGTCCCGAAAGCAAAACCAAGGCCTTCAATGGCAAAACAGAAAGCTGAAGTCACCTGTTATGAATGTGGAGAACTAGGACATTACAAAAGGGATTGTCCAATAGTGAATTTTCAGAACCGTGTGGACAAGTACTGGAAAGGAAAAGCTCGTGGAGACTCTAGTGCCACGACATCTAACGTTAACATCTAATGAGAAACCTATTACCTAGTAAAATTTAAGTTGGAGCTATCATAGACTCTTTATCCCTTTAAAAATTCTCGTTGTACTTTCGCTTAAATTTCTGTTGTACCGAATGATTTCAAATTATCTATCAATTAATGTATCGTAAAATTTCGTCAACATTACTTTAACCCTCTATTATGCAAGCCAGATTGTAACACTGTTTTGACGAAAATGAGCATTGCATCGTTAGTCCCCAAATATACATAACCTGATCAACTATGTATAATTCAGGAAGGACCATGCCATGTTGAGTAGTAGTCACCTTAAAATCTCTTGTCAAGAAACGACTTTCTAATTATATCAAGTTCTGTGTGCATATTCATAAAACATAATTATCATATTGAACCAAACTAATAATCATAATAACGAAATAAACTCTTACATCATCTTATACCAAATCTTAAACCGAAAAATCGAAGACGCATGGTTAGTCACCTTAGGACAATCTGTCGGCAAGTGAAAGCCACACCTCTTCACCAACACCATTCCGGAAGGCAACTCAACCTAAATTTCAGGACGAAATTCTTTTAACATGGGGAGACTATAACAATTCGCATTTTCACGTCTTGTTACGTCAATAAATATTCCACTATTTATTTTAAACTTTTACGCATTCGCTTTTAATTTTCAACGTTTAGTTAAATCGCGTAAACTAAAAATCATTTAACGTAAACAGACACCAAACAAGTAAAAGTTTACGTCCAACAAGTGTTATATAATTATTACGAGGATAATTATTAACTTTTCATAATTTATTTTTGTTGGTTACGTGAAACGCTTATGTTTCGCAATAAAGTACATTTAGGCACACCCAGAAATACCTATACCTATCTATACCCAAACAAATACCCACTATTATACCCAATATATAAAATTTTACTCATTTATCATCAAATCAAAAACCATAGGGCCGGTTATGACTCTTAACCACACTTAACCACACTTAAACTTCATTTTACCTTAAACTAACCTAACATAGGACAAATACTCTTACACCATACACAACTTACTAGAAATTGTCAAATCTTGGTACCTTTCAACCAATCTTGGGTGTTTATGTTGCCTAGAAAGGAGGAGAAGACATTCAAGCCCATGCATACATTTTCTAGCAAAATACAAACAAACTTCATCACTTTCTCTCCTCTTCATGCGAATCACACAGCTCCCAGTGAACCACTAGGGTTTTTCCATACAAATTTATATTACAATTCTCCCAAGCTTGTAAACAAACGTTCCAAGTATACCTAAGGATTTAAGGGTGTGGTAAGAACGTCAAGAGGGTTAACTCTTTTAAGGAAGTAAACAGGTTTGTTTATCTGGGGTACTCTCGACACTAGCTATCTCATCCCTCCTCGCCATCTAGGACCTTTGTAAGTCGACGTTAATCTAAACCATCTATCATTTCATGTTATGCTTATGATGCTCGTAGTGTTAAGCTAGATGGGTTACGAATTCGTAACCCGTTCCACTCCCTTTTTTCTTTTTTTCATTCCGAGACGTATATTATATTGACTTGGTTACATTGAACGTGACCCTCATACATAACGTAACACGTACCTAGATAAACATGATCTTGAATGACATCTTTTAAACTCAAAAACAAGAATGACGCTTGCATAAAACACTTAAACTCGATATATAACGATTTCCTACGTAAAATGAGTGTGAAAAGTACATTGGCTCGACTTGTTTCTACTGTTAATAAACCCATGTCATGTTGTCTTGGGTGGAGCTTAAATAACCATGCATACGTAAACGAAAACTCATAACTAAACTAGGACATATTTGTTTGCATGCAACACCCTCCCATGAGTTAGAAATTTATTTATGTGTGTTGGCATTAAGTGAATAAAAGAAACAAAAATCCCATGTTGGCCACTGTTGGAAAAACATGCTCGTGCATGTTGTGACCTCCCAGTTTAGTCACTATAGTTCAAAAATAAATCCCCACTTGCCTTGATCTTGAGTCTGGTCAAATGCAAACCGACCCACATATGGGCCCATAAACCCACTGATGGGCCAAGGGGTTCGATCCACAATGGGATCATAAGCCCACTGTTGGGCCGCGGGGCCCAATAGGAATCGGGTTAGCTCATTCGACTTGATATTATTCGACACCGGGTTTATTCATAATAGTCATTAATTTTCGACATCTAAAAATAACCTAATCAAGTGCTTAAAGAACTTAAATCACTCGGCTCATGTCTCATAAATTTTACCGAGTCATGTTGGGTCATAAGGCCTAACCCGAGACCTCAAATCTTAATAATAAGCTAAACTTCAAAATGTGCTTATTTAAAACATGACAACGACTTAACCTCCCTCATTTAGCTAAAAATCCATACCGGGCCTTAAAAGTTCAAACGAGTTTGGTTATTGGGCCGAAGGCCTAATAGGCGCAAAATAAGCTCATCCGAGCTTATTTTATAAACCAAACAGTTCATGTGGCTTATTGGAGCTTAATGAAAGCTTTGGTCACTTAAAAATCCCTTTTGGACCTCTAAAAGGCTTAACGGGCCTTATTGGGCCGAAAAGCCTAATAAGCTTAAAATAAGCTCAACCGAGCTTATATATAAGCCGAAGCCGTAAGTTTTGCTTATTTGAAATAAATAAAACCTATTGTCACTTTTCAAAACTTATTCGGACTTAAAATGCAAATTTTGGAAATTAAGGGACTAAAAGTGTAAAACTTAGAACTTAAGGGTTAAAACTATCAAAACTGGATTCCTTAAAGTTAGGGACTGTTTTTGAAACTTCTGAAATGTTAGGGGCTGCTTTAGAATAAATAAGGACCTAAAGTGTAATTTTGGAAAATTGGAGGACTAATAGTGTAAATACAGAAGCCTAAAGGTTTAAGATGAAAATATTTTATTTTCATAAACATAAGGGTTGTCTTGGAAAATACGGAAAACCTAAGGGTGTTTTATGAACAAAGGTGACTTATGATAAACACTTAAGGTATCGAACTAGTCGGGGTATGATATGGATACTCATACGACCAAACACACGAATAATAAATAAGTATGTTTAGATTTAATACATATACACAGGGTATACTTAAAGTATATAATCGTACATATTTCCAAAAGAAAATAAGGAAAATAAATACATTAAACGTGTGTACTACACAAGTGATAACAATATATATAAACTAGTAAAGTATTGTAGTTTATACAAGAAGTCATTAGCCTAAATTAGTAGACTAAGACTTGACCGTGTTTGCTTAGGTATTTGACGGTATCGCTTAATTGTCATACTTTGGTGCATTTGCCATTCAAGGAGAACTACCGGCCAAGGTGAGTTCATAGCCTCATGTTTTACAATTATTTAAATGATTTACATCCTTGGGGTGAGAACATGCTTTGTTTTACAAATTGGACGCAAGTGTACATTTTATACCATGATTACGTGTTTGCCTAAGTAGCGATAACCCACTATGCCCATTATCATGAACTGTCAATTACTGGATTGTAAGCGCGAGTGTTATAAATAGATCTATTTGGGATTGACATTCCCCGTTCGGGTGACTAGCTATCACCGGGAACGAACGTTATAACATGTCAAATAAGGGATGTTTCGGGTTAGAACATCATTCAGGGCAAATGTTGACAATATTTATATTGTATCCACGTATGTCGAGCTTCAGTATCATGAGCTTAGGGAAACGTAATTACTTTTTGTGATGGTTGCATGGGATGCATGTTAACGGGGAAATCTTGTGGTCTTACAATTGATTTACATAAACCTATGAATTCACCAACTTTATGTTGACATTTTAAAGCATGTTTTTCTCATGTCAATAAGGTACAAGAAACAAGGATACATTTGGGGTCTACATTCTGAAGTCATTACTATAAAGATTTACGTGCATCACATATTGGGACAATTATTATGGATAAAAATCTTTACATTATGTTGTTGAACAAATTTGAGCCGTTGTGCTTATGTAACAAACAAGTACTTTGTTGAAATCCAATGTATCATTTTTAAACGACACATTTAGTGGTCGTTCTCTTATCTTGTGATATTCATCTATGAAGTAATGCCCTCGGATATTTAATATTCCGTTGCAACCCAGATTTGGGGGTGTTACATTACCAAGCTCTGGTTCATCATGCCCCGATTCCTCAACCACAAGTTGTGACTACTACTGAGTTCACAAACTACATGAAGGCAAATGATGCCATTTTGAAAAACATGCAAACGAATATGACCTCATTGACAAATTCCTGTACTAGATGATACTTGACTGATATACGTATTATATTATATTACGTATATTACTATGAGGGTCTTACATATATATATAAATGTGTTTACCTTCTTTCACGCGTACTCTACAATTATTTATATAAGGGTTAGTTATATAAATACAAGTACATTCCTTAGGGAAATGTAGTACTATAATCAAGTATTCTCCAAACATTATCAAACATTGATTTACCTTACACAATACCATCATTCACTCATACCATGAGGCCTTTCACCTCACCACATCATGTTTCATCTCTGTCATGAGTGCATGTTCACTTCATCATACATCACCTTGTATCACATTTGCCTTCCATACTGCACGCAATCTGCAATGTTTTTCATATAAAGACGACTTTATAAACACTTGCTTGTGCCGGTTATGGTTGCCCTCTTCTATACCAGGTCTCTGAGATGATCGACATTGGTGTGGATGCCATTCTTCCTGAGCGCGTTGATATTTTCCCTGCAGCCCGTTGATATGAGCAATTACAAGGGGTGCCCATCGATGAGGACGTGAGTGCCTTAAGGTTCAGGGTGGAAATAGTCGAGTCAGAGAATGCTTCTCTCCTCAGTAGGATTAAAACCTTGGAGGCTATCAATATGATTACTCATAGCCAGGAGAGAAGGACTCGTAGTAGGATGGAGCAGCAATTGGCTTTAGTTGGGGAGACCCTCAGGGGAATGCGGGTTGAGATGGGAGCACTACGAGCTCAACAAAGGCAGGGTGTCAGAGCTCCTGAGCCGCATGAAAGGCACCAGAGGATGCGGATAGCCAAATCCCTAGTTTAATTCATGTCACTTTCATCTAGATTAGCTGTACGGCATGTTAAGCATTATGGGTTCTCCCAGCTAACATAGCCTTAGATCTTTTGTACTTCATTCTGTCTATCGACAACTATTCATGAATAATTTTCAAAGCTATATATGAATTGATTCCCACATTCATAGCAAGTGATGGTCCTTTGGTTGCTAGTAGCAGTGGGGTTCCAACAATCCCTTGTCAAATGGTCGACTTTCTTGTAGTTGGCGCACCTTACAGTGCACGGGCCATGGTGGTGAAATTTGCACTTATTGCACAATGGAAGAGTTCCAGCATACTCCTTCTATTCACCTGAACCAACAGTGTAAGCCTTGGCGACATTCTGTTTCTTGAAGGGTTGTTGTTGGTGACCATGGTTGTTCCTGGATAAATCATCAGCCTTCCTTTTGTTGTCAGTCTGCCTTTTCGCATAGGTGCGGAGCTTCTGATCCATCAAGTCGTTGGCCAGCTCAATAGCCACATCCAACGTCTTGGGTTTGGAAGACTTAACATTCCCATAGATGTTATTCGGAAGTCCACTGACGTATTTGTCAATCTTCTCAGTTTCATTGGCAACAAACTTGGTACAGATTAGGGTTAGCTCCTGGAAGCGGTCAGTGTATGTTGGAACATCGTTCCCCTTGACCTTCAGGTTCCATAGCTCAATCTCTAGCTTCTTGATCTCACCCTGTGGGTAATATTTGTCCATCATTTTCTTCTTGAGCACTTCCCAAGTCATTGCATAGGCATCAGGACCTAAGGTTCTGATCTGACCATTCCACCAAGTCAGAGCTGCCACTAACAGAGTGCAGGTGGCAAACTTAACCTGGTTTTCAACAGCACAACCACTGATATTGAAAATGGATTCCATCTTCTCAATCCATCGAGTTAAACCGACCACGCCCTCAGTTCCTTTAAAGTTCAAAGGTTGACACTTCATGAAGTCAGCGTAGAAACAAGGGCGTGCAGTTTGCACATTCCTTTGGTCATCCCCTCTGGAACTGTGGCTTCCATCTCCATTAGAAGAGTTTCTCTGGAAAGCCTGGTCAATCATAGCTTGAACTGACTCTGGGGTCATGTTGTTCTGGTTGGTGTTGGTAGGAGTGGTGGTTGGTCCTCGTCTTGTTGCAGGTGCCATGATTCTTCTAAATCACAAAAGGCAATACGTGAGATCACATTCGTGGTATGATATACAACGATTTAAACAAACGAGATAACAACACAAGAGAGATATATAGCATAACATAAATGTCCATTTCATATATAGCTTTGAAAATTATACATGAATAGTTGTCGATAGACAGAATGAAGTACAAAAGATCTAAGGCTATGTTAGCTGGGAGAACCCATAATGCTTAACATGCCGTACAAGCTATCTAGAGAAAGTGACATGAAATAACTAGGTATGGCTATCCGCATCCTCTGGTGCATCATGCGGCTCAGGAGCTCTGACACCCTGCCTTTGCTGAGCTCGCAGTGCTCCCAGCATTCCCCTGAGGGTCTCCTCAACTAAAGCCAATTGCTGCTCCATCCTACTACGAGTCCTTCTCTCCTGGCTACGAGTAATCGTGTTAATAGCCTCCAAGGTTTTAATCCTACCGAGGAGAGAAGCATTCTCCGATTCGACTATTTCCACCTTGAACCTTAAGGCACTCACGTCCTCATCGATGTGCACCCCTTGTAAGTGCTCATAGATGCCTTGGAGGGCCTCCCCATGTTGGGCCAGTGTCCTCATAACGGTCGCTGCAGGGAAAATATCAACGGGCTCAGGATGAATGGCATCCACACCAATGTCGATCATCTCAGAGACGGGAATAGAAGGGGCAACCATAACCTGCACAAGCAAGAGTTTATATAAGTCGTCTTTATATGAAACCATGCAAGATGCGTGCAGTATGGAAGGCAAATGTGATACAGGGTGATGTATGATGAAGTGAACATGCACTCATGGCAGAGATGAAACATGATGTGGTGAGGTGAAAGGCCTCATGGCATGAGTGAATGATGGTATTGTGTAAGGTAAATCAATGTTTGATAATGTTTGGAGAATACTTGATTATAGTACTACATTGCCCTAAGGAATGTACTTGTATTTATATAACTAACCCTTATATAAATAATTGTAGAGTACGCGTGAAAGAAGGTAAACACATTTATGTATATATGTAAGACCCTCATAGTAATATACGTAATATAATATAATACGTATATCAGTCAAGTATCATCTAGTACAAATAACTAATGCAACAAGTATTGTGTGTATGTCCCGTGAAAACCCCTTTGTATGAATATAGTTTTTTTTAAACGGTTATAGTCCAGACAAAAAGTCTTGACCTGGTTCTCTATAACCTTGGCTCTGATACCAATCTGTAACACCCCCAAATCTGGGTTGCAACGGAATATTGAATATCCGAGGGCATTACTTCATAGATCAATAGCACAAGATGAGAGAACGACCACTAAATGTGTCATTTAAAAATGATACATTGGATTTCAACAAAGTACTTGTTTGTTACATAAGCACAACGGCTCAAATTTGTTCAACAACATAATGTAAAGATTTTTATCCATAATAAATGTCCCAATATGTGATGCACGTAAATCTTTATAGTAATGACTTCAAAATGTAGACCCCAAATGTATCCTTGTTTCTTGTACCTTATTGACCTGAGAAAAACATGCTTTAAAACGTCAACATAAAGTTGGTGAATTCATAGGTTTATGTAAATCAATTGTAGGACCACAAGATTTCCCCGTGAACATGCATCCCATGCAACCATCACAAAAAGTAATTACGTTTCCCTAAGCTCATGACACTGAAGCTCGACATACGTGGATACAATATAAATATTGTCAACATTTGCCCTGAATGATGTTCTAACCCGAAACATCCCTCATCCGACATGCTATAACGTTCGTTCCCGGTGATAGCTAGTCACCCGAACGGGGAATGTCAATCCCAAATAGATCTATTTATAACACTCGCGCTTACAATCCAGTAATTGACAGTTCATGATAATGGGCATAGTGGGTTATCGCTACTTAGGCAAACACGTAATCATGTAAAAATATACACTTGCGTCTAATTTGTAAAACAATGCATGTTTCTCACCCTAAAGATGTAAATCATTAAATAATTGTAAAGCGTGGGGCTATGAACTCACCTTGGCCGGTAGTTCTCCTTGAATGGCAAATGCACCAAAAGTATGACAATTAAACGATACCGTCAAATACCTAAGCAAACACGGTCAAGTCTTAGTCTACTAATTTAGGCTAATGACTTCTTGTATAAACTACAATAATTTACTAGTTTATATATATTGTTATCACTTGTGTAGTACACACGTTTAATGTATTTATTTTCCTTATTTGCTTTTGGAAATATGTACGATTATATACTTTAAGTATACCCGGTGTATATGTATTAAATCTAAACATACTTATTTATTATTCTTGTGTTTTGGGTTCTGAATGAGTATCCATATCATACCCCGACTAGTTCGATACCTTAAGTGTTTATCATAAGTCACCTTTGTTCATAAAACACCCTTAGGTTTTCCTTATTTACCAAGACAACCCTTATGTTTATGAAAATAGAATATTTTCATCTTAAACCCTTAGGTTTCCGTATTTACACTATTAGTCCTCTAACTTTCCAAAATTACACTTTAGGTCCATATTTATTCTAAAATAGCCCCTAACATTTCAGAAGTTTCAAAAACATTCCCTAACTTTAAGGAATCTAGTTTTGACAGTTTTAACCCTCAAGTTCTAAGTTTTACACTTTTAGTCCCTTAATTTCCAAAATTTGCATTTTAAGTCCGAATAAGTTTTGAAAAGTGACAATAGGTTTTATTTATTTCAAATAAGCAAAACTTACGGCTTCGGCTTATATATAAGCTCGGTTGAGCTTATTTTAAGCTTATTAGGCTTTTCGGCCCAATAAGGCCCGTTAAGCCTTTTAGAGGTCCAAAAGGGATTTTTAAGTGACCAAAGCTTTCATTAAGCTCCAATAAGCCACATGAACTGTTTGGTTTATAAAATAAGCTCGGATGAGCTTATTTTGCGCCTATTAGGCCTTCGACCCAATAACCAAACCCGTTTGGCCTTTTAAGGCCCGTTATGGATTTTTAGCTAAATGAGGGAGGTTAAGTCGTTGTCATGTTTTAAATAAGCACATTTTGAAGTTTAGCTTATTATTAAGATTTGAGGTCTCGGGTTGGGCCTTATGACCCAACATGACTCGGTAAAATTCATGAGACATGAGCCGAGTGATTTAAGTTCTTTAAGCACTTGATTAGGTTATTTTTAGATGTTAGAAATTAATGACTATTATGAATAAACCCGGTGTCGAATAATATCAAGTCGAATGAGCTAACCCGATTCCTATTGGGCCCCGCGGCCCAACAGTGGGCTTATGGGCCCATATGCGGGTCGGTTTGCATTTGACCAGACTCAAGATCAAGGCAAGTGGGGTTTCATTTTTGAACTATAGTGACTAAATTGGGAGGTCACAACATGCACGAGCATGTTTTTCCAACAGTGGCCAACATGGGATTTTTGTTTCTTTTATTCACTTAATGCCAACACACATGAATAAATTTCTAACTCATGGGAGGGTGTTGCATGCAAACAAATATGTCCTAGTTTAGTTATGAGTTTCGTTTACGTATGCATGGTTATTTAAGCTCCACCCAAGACAACATGACATGGGTTTATTAACAGTAGAAACAAGTCGAGCCAATGTACTTTTCACACTCATTTTACGTAGGAAATCGTTATATATCGAGTTTAAGTGTTTTATGCAAGCGTCATTCTTGTTTTTGAGTTTAAAAGATGTCATTCAAGATCATGTTTATCTAGGTACGTGTTACGTTATGTATGAGGGTCACGTTCAATGTAACCAAGTCGATATAATATACGTCTCGGAATGAAAAAAAGAAAAAAAGGGAGTGGAACGGGTTACGAATTCGTAACCCATCTAGCTTAACACTACGAGCATTATAAGCATAACATGAAATGATAGATGGTTTAGATTAATGTCGACTTACAAAGGTCCTAGATGGCGAGGAGGGATGAGATAGCTAGTGTCGAGAGTACCCCGGATAAACAAACCCGTTTACTTCCTTAAAAGAGTTAACCCTCTTGACGTTCTTACCACACCCTTAAATCCTTAGGTATACTTGGAATGTTTGTTTACAAGCTTGGGAGAATTGTAATATAAATTTGTATGGAAAAACCATAGTGGTTCACTGGGAGCCGTGTGATTCGCATAAAGAGGAGAGAAAGTGATGAAGTTTGTTTGTATTTTGCTAGAAAATGTATGCATGGGCTTAAATGTATTCGGCACATGCTTCTTATAGAAGTTAACACTAGCTTGAACTTAACCTAACCAAGATCTGACATGGGATCAAAAGTACAAGATTTGCAAGGCCTTCTCCTCCTTTCTAGGCAACATAGACGCCCAAGATTGGTTGAAAGGTACTAAGATTTGACAATTTCTAGTAAGTTGTGTATGGTGTAAGAGTATTTGTCCTATGTTAGGTTAGTTTAAGGTAAAATGAAGTTTAAGTGTGGTTAAGTGTGGTTAAGAGTCATAACCGGCCCTATGGTTTTTGATTTGATGATAAATGAGTAAAATTTTATATATTGGGTATAATAGTGGGTATTTGTTTGGGTATAGATAGGTATAGGTATTTCTGGGTGTGCCTAAATGTACTTTATTGCGAAACATAAGCGTTTCACGTAACCAACAAAAATAAATTATGAAAAGTTAATAATTATCCTCGTAATAATTATATAACACTTGTTGGACGTAAACTTTTACTTGTTTGGTGTCTGTTTACGTTAAATGATTTTTAGTTTACGCGATTTAACTAAACGTTGAAAATTAAAAGTGAACGCGTAAAAGTTTAAAATAAATAGTGGAATATTTATTGACGTAACATGACGTGAAAATGCGAATTGTTACAATGACTAGCAACAAAGCTTATCTTTCAGACTATGAAGATTTTAATGGAGGCTTTGTGGCTTTTGGAAGTGATCCCAAAGGAGGTAAAATAACGGGTAAAGGTAAAATCAAAACTGCTAATTTAGACTTTGATGATGTTTATTTTGTAGATGAACTTAAGTTTACCTTTTTCTCTCTGGTCTCACAATTTGTGACAAGAAAAATAGTGTCCTTTTTACTGAGTTTGAATGCCTTATCTTGTCTCCTAGCTTTAAGCTTCTTGATGAAAGTCAAGTTGTACTTAGAGCTCATAGAAAGGATGATGCGTACCGCTTAGATTTAAAGAACATTGTTCCTTCTGGAGGTATAACTTGTTTATATGCAAATGCAACAGCAGATGAGTCTAAATTATGGCACAAGAGATTAGGTCATGTGAATTTCAAAAATATAAATAAACTTGTTAAAGGTCACCTAGTTAGAGGTTTACCTTCAAAAGTTTTTGTGAATGACCACACTTGTGTTGCCTGCAAGAAAGGTAAGCAACACAAGGCCTTCTGTAAGGCCAAGTTAAAAAGAATCATCAGAAAGCCCCTAGAATTACTTCATATGGACTTATTTGGACCTGTCTCTGTAGAAAGTATCAACAAAAAAAGGTATTGCTTGGTTGTGACTGATGATTTCAGCAGATTTAGTTGGGTATTTTTCTTAGCTACCAAGGATGAAACATCTGACATCCTTTGTAATCGTATAATAGGCTTAAAAAACAATTGAATCATAATGTTAAAATCATTAGATGTGATAATGAGACAGAATTTAAGAACTATGCTATGAATGAATTATGTGTTAAGAAAGGAATCAAGAGGGAGTTTAGTGTAGCTAGAACTCCACAGCAGAATGGTGTTGCAGAAAGGAAAAACAAGACCCTAATTGAGGCAGCTAGAACTATGTTAGCAGACTCACTTTTACCTATCCCATTTTGGGTAGAGGCAGTTAATACTGCTTGCTATGTACTGAATATGGTATTAGTGACCAAGACCAATCAAAATCAGACAAACATTATGGAACTATTAATAGGTAAATCACCTAGTATTAGTTTTATGAGACCTTTTGGGTGCCCCTTGACTATTTTGAACACTTTAGATTCCTTGGGTAAATTTGATGAAAAATCTGATGAAGGTTATTTGCTTGGATACTCTACCTCTAGTAAAGCCTTTAGAGTATACAACAAAAGGACCAAAAGGGTATAAGAGAATCTGCACATTAATTTTTTTGAAGATCAACCAAATGTGGCAGGAACTGGTCCTAATTGGATGTTTGATCTTGATTTTTTCACAAATTCAATGAATTATGTTCTTGTTAGTGTAGAAAATCAGGTTAATATGAATGCAGGTACACAAGATTCTTATGTTGTAGGTTCATCAGAAAAAGATAAAGGACCTACTCAGGAATACATACTGCTTCCACTACAACCTCATAGGACAAGGATTCTAGTAAATGATGTTGTTCAAGATGCACAAGAAAAATCTTCTGAAAATGCTTCTCCAGACAAGGATATACAAGATTCAGAAGATGATATTAATAAGGAAGGACAACATCAGATGCTAGAAGATGAACAAGTCTTGCATGATGAACTTGAGAAGATGGTTACTCAGGAATTGACTGCTAAAGTTATGGATGATGTTTCAAGACAAGCCTTTGATGAAGAAAAGAGGAGAATTGCATCTCAAAAGAAGGCAGCTAAAGCTACCAGTACTAACCAACTTAGTTCTGTTAGTACTGATAGGTTTAACAGATCAAATGTTAGTGCTGCTAGTACTCCCACAAGTGCAAATGCTGGTGAATCATCATTTGTCTATCTTAGAGGAAAAATACCTATTGATGCATCTACTCTCCCTAATGCTGATTTACCTATTGATCCAAATATGCCTGACTTGGAAGATGCTTCTGATACTCTTCCAAATGATGGAATATTCAATGGAGCTTATGATGATGAAGATGTGGGTGCAGTGGCTGATTTCAACAACATGGATAACACCATTGCTGTCAGTCCTATTCCCACACTCAGAATTCATAAGGATCATCCAAAAGGACAAATTCTAGGAGATCCTACATCAGCAGTTCAAACAAGAGGGAAGATTCAAAAGGCTTCTTCAGCACAACAAGCCTTGGTGAGTTACATTCACAGACAGAACAGAACAAATCACAAGGATCATCAGAACTGTTTGTTTGCATGTTTCTCTCTCAAGAAGAACCCAAGACTATATCACAAGCCTTACAAGATGAAAGCTGGGTTGAAGCAATGCAAGAGGAATTGCTTCAGTTCAAACTACAGAAGGTTTGGGTACTTGTTGATTTGCCATATGGGAAAAAGGTAATTGGCACAAAGTGGGTCTTCAGGAATAAGAGGGATGAGAGAAGTATTGTTGTGAAAAACAAAGCATGGCTTGTAGCACAAGGGTTTAGACATGAGGAAGGTATAGATTATGATGATATTTTTGCACCTGTTGCCAGAATTGAGGCAATTAGGTTATTTTTAGCCTTTGCATCATACATGGGATTTACTGTCTACCAAATGGATGTTAAAAGTGCATTTCTTTATGGCACTATTGAAGAAGAAGTGTATGTTCATCAACCTCCAGGCTTTGTTGATCCTGCTCATCCTAACAAAGTCTGTAAGGTGATCAAAGCTCTCTATGGTCTACATCAAGCTCCTAGAGCTTGGTATGAGACACTTTCCTCTTTTCTAATGGAAAATGGTTTCAGGAGAGGTACCATAGACAAAACATTGTTTATCAAGAGGAAAAAGAGTGACATTATGTTAGTCCAAGTGTATGTGGATGACATTATTTTTAGTTCTACAAAGAGGTCTATGTGTACAGAATTTGAAGAATATATGCACAAAAGATTCCAAATGAGTTCCATGGGTGAACTCACATTCTTTTTGGGACTACAGGTGAAGCAACTAACTAAGGGAATCTTTATTAGTCAGGATAAGTATGTAGCTGACATCTTAAAGAAGTTTGACTTTTTGTCCATCAGAACAGCTACTACTCCTATTGAGTCTAATAAACCATTAGTCAAGGATGACGATGGTGTAGATGTAGATGTTCATGTCTACAGGTCTATGATTGGCTCTCTAATGTATTTAACTGCATCAAGGCCAGACATCATGTTTGCTGCTTGTGCCTGTGCTAGATTTTAAGTCACTCTAAAAGCTTCACACTTAAATGCAGTAAAAAGGATTTTTAGGTATCTCAAACATCAACCCAAACTTGGTTTATGGTATCCTAGAGATTCACCTTTTGAACTAGAAGCTTACTCAGACAGTGACTATGGAGGAGCCAGTCTTGACAGAAAATCAACTACAGGTGGATGTCAATTTCTTGGAAGAAGATTGATATCTTGGCAATGCAAGAAGCAGACTATTGTGGCAAATTCTACTACTGAGGCAGAATATGTTGCAGCTGCTAATTGTTGTGGGCAAGTATTATGGATACAGAATCAGATGATGGATTATGGTTTCAATTTCATGAACACCAAAATCCATATTGATAATGAAAGCACTATAAGTGTTATCAAGAATCCTGTTGCTTAATCAAGGACCAAGCATATTGAAATTTGATTCCATTTTATCAGAGATTGTTATGAAAAGAGACTAATAGAGGTTATCAAGATTCACACTGATCATAATGTTGCAGACCTTCTCACCAAAGGATTTGATGTTACCAGGTTTAACTTTTTAGTGGTCAGCATTGGAATGTTAAATCTGTAGTTACATTTGAGGGGAGGTTAAATTGTAAAGTTTGTAAAGACTAGTAACTACTTCTAGTTTACATTAATACTGCTAGGGTATTAATGCTGGTAGTTAGGATATAGTTAGTTCAAGTTCATGGTATATTGTAGCATTTTTCTTGTTTTTGCACTAACTTTTCAGGATAAGCATGGATTTGAGGATGGATAGATGCAGTGCTGGCAAATTCTACTCATATATGGTCTGTAAGTACTAAGTATTAGAGTTAATTCTGGTAGTCTACAAGTTAATTCTGGTGGACTACTTGTTAATTCTGTGGACTTAAAGTTAATTCTGGTAGTCTATAAGTTAATGCTGGTAGTCTATATGTTAATTCTGGTAGACTATATTAGTACTGGTAGACTAATTTTAATACTGGTAGATGACCGTTGGTGCTGGTGAGGGAAAATTGACTTTTCTTATTTTAAATATTACCGTTAGAGATTTTTACGGCGCGTACTTCTAACATAGGTTTTCTATTTGGATAATTACTGCACTTTCTTCAATAAAAATCTTTCTTTGCTCTAAAGACCTCTTTTACAGTCGGTCCAATAAGAAACCTTGTTATACATCGATTAAAACTCAACTCTCTCTCTCTACCAGTACTTAATCATTCACTTGTATCAAACCCAGTACTAGAATTTGCATTTTTACGACTTTTGTTCATGTAACACCCCCAAAATCAGACTACGCAGCGGAATGGTAACAAATGGAGGTGCTACATATGTACAAAATAAGATATAAAAAAACGACTTAAATGGACGCGTTAAATAAGATTCATTCAATGTCATTACAAAAGATCAGAGTTTTCACGTTAGGTCCCATAGTTTTGTTAAAAAGACATTTAGATTTTATAATACAAAAGTATCATTAAATTTAAAAAATTAGAATCCCTCTAATAGATATCCGTCACGGCTCTCATCCAAGCTTATACCTCAACACCTGAGATTAAAACATGCTAAAACGTCAACAAAATTGTTGATGTGAAATTCATTGGTCTTATCAGGAAATAGCGTGGACACAAAGATCGAAGTAATGGTGGACTAAGTACAATTATGAAGTCCTAAAACAAGTAATGTAAAACAAGAGAAAAAATTCACCAAGTCTAATGATATATTATTGCACTAAGCTCGTGACACCGAAACCTTGACGAAATGAAATGAAATCAAACCAGTATTCGAGGTTTGTGCCCCAAAACGGATATAGATGTTATAAAAACATCCTACGAATTTCATAGATACAGATGTTGCCAACATCCTACGAATTTCTTCAAATGTTAAATGTCACTTGATCGCTAGTGACCCAAGGAAGGCTGGTGGATTGTCAGTCTCGATAGATTATCCATAACACCTAGAGTTATACCCAGCAGGTAATTTAACGGTTCATGATAAAAGCGATTAAATGGCAATATGGTAACTTAGGCAATAATGTAATCAGGAAATAGCATACAGTTTTGAAAACACTTGTGTCCAAAGAAATCAAGCATGTAATCTCCCCCGTATTTAATAAAGCAAGTAGTAGAAAAAGGGGCTACGAACTCACCTTGAGTGAATGGTAATCAACAAGTATTCACAATAGAAAATGCGTCACGCTTACGATCGAATGCAACCTAATCCAATATAGGTCGTATAAGTACTAAACACTTTGGTTATTTATAGGTCGTATAGCTCATCATACTATCGTTCGGGCTATCATAATTAAGAGGTCATGTAGTGACGTATGAGGAGCTAGGACACTTTAAATCGTAAATCCAACAACTCGTCGATACGCCACCCCGAAGAGGCCTCATTATGAAACTCCCTAGTAATATAGTACTTTGATAACCACATATAATTCTATATAGCTTCATCACCGTCTAATCGTTTTGGTAAAATTGTGTTTAACAAGTTAAAACGTTTATAAGTATACTTTAGTAAAACTGGCGTAACTTTCTCGTTTTTAGTCCGTTTCTTTCGTTTCTTACGTCCACGCCTTCGTATTAAGACGAGTTATCAAAATATAACATTTTCAAAATTTGAGTTTTTCTGATGAATAGTAATTTTACTGTTCATAACAGCTATATATTTATTTTTATGGATTTAGTTATCGTAAATCTCGTAAATGTCGTAACTTATCCGTTATAGTTCTGTTTTTAGCGATTCTTTCGAGTACGTTCTCGTATTTAAAAGTTTTATCATATTAATGATGTTTTCATAAATATAAGTTTCTGTGGTGAATAGTAATTTTTATAAAAATAGTTTTATAAAAGTATATATTTAACGTAAATCGTATTTTTATCGTATCTTTTTCTTTATTAATCTGTTTTTCGAGTTTCTTACCTTTTTGGAATCGTCATGAGTCGTATTATTTTTATAAAGTGTCAAACCCCCTATTTAAAATACGAAATCCAAACAGACCCTTTATAATTAATAAGTATACTTTGATATACAACTTGTTTTATGTACTTTTCACTTTAGTAGTTTATCATAAATCTTTTATAACCATATTTGAAATATGTGATACTTATATTAATGTACATTAGTCCAAGATCACAAGTTCATATCATATAAAAAAGTGTTAAAAATCATAATCACAAGTAAGTTATCCATTTACTGTTTAACCATAAAATGGTGATTTATACTATATAGAACATATTTACTTATAAAAATGAGAAAAGTTAAAGACATAAGGTTTATAGATAACCTTTAAAGTGATGTATGATGACGAGAATAATACAATCTAAAACCCTTGTTTTGATTAAAATCCAAAGCTTGCAAACCAAGAAAACATAGTTTCTACTAATAAAACTATAGTTTCCTTTTCTTGATAATTGCGTGCAAATGGCTAACCAATGCTTGAAAACATCTTAGAATATCTTAGGAATGATGTGTATATATGTGTATAGGTTGTATAAAATTTTGTATGGTTTGTTTGATTGGGGTGTTTTGAGCCGTGGCTACATAAGGAGAGAAAGAGAGGATTCTTTTAATTATTACCAAGTGTTTTTGTGTATGCTTATGTTCTTACTCTTTCATACTAGTATATATATGATATTAGATGGTCAAAGATGTAATAGAGGTCTTGGGAACCAAAGGAGGGTCTTAAGGAGATCACACGGTCAAAGTTTTAAGAAATTGAATACATGTTCCCTAATAGTTGAGGTTATCCCATGAAAACTAGGAAATGTGTTTTCTATGCTAATTTCTTTGTGTCTTTGGTTCCATATCCGACCATATAGAGACATATATGATATATTTTTGTAGTTTTTATGTATTGGGTATAAATGTGGGTATTTGTTGAAGTGTAGATTAATTTTGGTGATTCCGGGAATATCTAAATGCAATTTATCGCTAAACGTAAACGTTTTACGTAACCAATAAAAATAAAACATAATAAGTTAATTATTACTTTAGTAAAAATAATATAATGATTGCTTGACGTAAACTTTAATTTGTTTGGTGCCCGTTTACGTTGATTGTTGGTTTTTAGTTTACGCGATTTAACGTAACGATTTAAAATTAAAAGCAAACGCGTACGAAGAAAAAAATATATAGTGAATTTAATAGCGTCGTACATTGATCAAAAATACGGATTGTTACAGTCCTTCCCCGTTAAATGAGCCTTGTCCTCAAGGCTCAAGTCGCGACACTTGATGAAGGTACGGTTTCAGAGAAAAGATGCGGATATTTCTTCTGGAATTGGTCTTCATGTTCCCAGGTATACTCAGCTCCTTGCCGATAATTCCAACGAAGTTGAGTTCTATCGTCAAAGTGTATTTCCTCCAACGGAATTGCCAACGGTTCGTCGGATAACACTTCTTTAGGTTAGATACGTGAAACGTATGATGAACCCTGCTCGACTCTTGAGGTAGCTCAAGCCTGTAAGCAATGGTTCCAACCTATCTGGGGTTTAGCTTCCCCCGTTTGCCAAAGCGTACTACTCCTTTCCAAGGCGAAACCTTAAGCATAACTCGGTTGCCAACTTAAAATTTTAAAGGCTTACGCCTCACATCGGCGTAACTCTTTTTGGTGAGCAAGTTTGATAGCGAATTGTCCTAGGGCGGCTAGTGATGTGTCTCGGCTTCTTGGCTTAGGATTTGGTATAAGATGACGTCGACTTTATAGTAAGGTGGAGTAAAGGTCTGCTTAGTTGTTATGGTTACTAATTCGATTTCCTAAAGTAAACGTGTTTCATGAATACGCACCCAAAAATAGAAAATTGTTTCTTGACAAGAAGTTTTAAGGTGACTACTCTCAGCATGTGCATGGTCCTTCCTGAATTATACATAGTTGATCAGGCCATGTATAATTGAGGACTAACGATGCAATGCTCATTTTCCTCAAAACAGTGTTACATTCTGGCTTGCATAACAGAGGATTAAAGTAGAGTTGATGAATTTTTTACGATACATTAATTGATAGAAAATTTGAAATCATTCGGTACAACAGAAATTTAAGTGAAGGTACAATAGAAATTTAAGCGGAAATACAACGAGAATTCTTAAAGGGATAAAGTCTAAGCATTGATATCATCATCCTCCATGTTGTTTGATTGGTTTCTCCTCCTACTAAGGCATGCACCATTCATTGTGCGGGTTTCTTCCCTTTGGACACTTGTCCCTGTAGTGCCCTTTTTCCCCACAACCAAAGCTTGTCACATTCTGTAGCGATTGCCTCCCGCTATAGGAATCCTAATTCGACAATCCTCTTCCTGGTGACCAAGCTTGTGACGTTTACCACACCTAGGAGGACACGGACCTGGCTGATGATGTGCCTTGCACCTTAGCAGCTTCGTGTCTTCGGTTTTGCTGGTGATGGCTGTTCCCTTGCTGGTTTTCCCACTTTCTTTTATTGCTTTCATCGATCCTTAATGCCCTAGCCTGAACCCCTTTCTCAATTAGTTCTCGAGCCATGTTGATTGCATCATGCAAAGTCGCAGGCTTTGAAGAAGTAACATTTCCTTTAACTCCCTCGGGAAATCCTCGAATGTACTTTTCAATCTTTTTTTTTCAGTTGATACCAACTCAGGACACATCAAAACCAGTTAGTGGAAGCGATTGTTGTATAACTCGATGTCATCTCCTTTCAGAGTCAGAGTCCAAAGTTCTTGTTCCATCTTTTGGATTTCAGTTGCTGGGCATTATTCAACAGTCATCATAGCTTTTACGTTGCTCCAGGGGATCTGATTAGCATTAGCAAGTCCCAAAGTTTGAACATTTTCGTTCCACCAGGTTAGAGCATGACCCTCGAACGTGCACACAACAAACTTCACTTTGTCATCTTCAGCACATTTACAGATCTCAAACACTTGCTCCATCTTTTCGAACCAACGTTTCAGTCCGACTACGCCTTCAGTCCCATTGAAAGTGTGAGGCTTACCATTCATAAATGTCTTATACGAACATCCATGCACATCTGGTGCAACAGTTCCCCCAGTATTTGTTGATCCAAATCCACCAGCATTGTTTGAGTCAGCTCTTGTCTTTTCGTATTCTTCAATAGCTTTGGCCACACGCTTTTCCACTATTCTCTTAACAGATTTCCTCTTAAATCTCCTGGGTGGCATGATTTTGGTTTAGTTTCAAAAAGTCCCTTCTACCTTTTAATTTTTAGCCCATTTTAAAAATGTTTTTAGCCTTTGATTATTGAGCATAAGCTCAATTCAATTACATTTGTTTTAACTTATATTTCAAAATTAAACTTACCAGCATAAGTTTTTACCCTGCAAAAAGCCAAAAATTCTTTGCAAAAACAAACCACTCAGCAGCTACTGAGTGTGATAAGCATTTTCACCAAGCTTTTTCTTGGCCTTAATAAGATTTAAACTAATTTTTAATTGTTGATTATATCTAATAGCTTTTTTATAGGCAAATCTTTTTAGGTGTACACCTTATTAAGCCACAAGGATCCCTTAAGGTGCTTAAAAATAAGCCCAAAAGTGGATCCTTAGGCTGTTTTGGCCTGCTATTTTTACCCTTTTCTTATTTGCTGATTTTTGCTTTTCTGATAGCTTTAGTTGCTTAATTTATTTTTGCATGCTTATTAGGTAGTATAGCCCATCTGTCTTTGCTTATTTGTGTTTTACATTAGCTTATTTAGTCATATTGACAATGTTCAAAAACGACTTTATCTAAACAATTAGCCCATTAAACTTATGCTAGCGTGACGAACTACACAAATAGTTTAAACACAAGCCAGTTTTAGTTGCGTATTTTCATTGCTTATTTTTAAGTATCTTTGCTTATTAAGGTAAATTTGTTCATAGTCGAATCCAAGCAATTGTTTTTTTCTTGTATTGCTTTCCCTAGCTTATTTTTTTCATTTAATAGCCCAATCATTTTGCATAACTCATTGCCTAGTATAATTAAGTTAAACAGCCACATTTTAAAGGTGCTTATTTTGCCAGCTAATATTTAAGTTTTTGTAAACAAGTGTCTTTTTTAAAGTTTCTTTATTTTTGTAAAATGTTTTACAAGTTTTAAAAAAATATATATAATTTTTCAAAAAAGGAGAGGCCAAGATTCGAACCCTGGACCTCCCCCTTTCATAACATGTCCACACATACGCATCAATAACACAGCAAACTGCCCTTAAAGGGTCTTTTCTGGTTGTATGCTTCCTAATTTAATTTAAGTACTCATTTTAGCAGTTTTGCCTATAAGCCCCATTTAGCTTATTTTCGGCTTATTCAATAAGCCACTTTGCCCCATCTTATTTTTCTTGCATTCTACTCACTTCAAGCTACTTTTCTGTATTTTTTGAGAATTTTCCAAATTTGTTTACTATTTTTTATCAATTTTTCTTTTCAAAATCGTTTTTAATTCATAATAAATTATTGAAAAGTCAAAAAAATATAATTCTTTTTTAGAAAATTTTCTTTTATCATTTAGCACTTAAGAAAATTAATTTTGCATCCGTAGGGTTTAAATTTCAAAATTTCGTTTTTTAAAGAACGGGTTTAAGTCCCGGTTCTCGTTTTTAGGTTTTAATCGCTTTTAGCTTTCATTTTTAGGTTTCCCCTATTCGTTTTTGCATTTTATTCTTAGATTAGTAATCAAAATTCCAAATTCCTTTTTAACCATTCAAATTACGCGATCACAAACGTCTTCGATTTTCAATTTGCACCTCGTTGGGAGAACGACACCTTGAGGGTGAACGACCCGGGGGCATTGTTGATTTTTTCCTTTGGTCAATAAGAATTTTCTTTAAATCTTCAGAATACTTAACGTACTATAATATGAATAATAATCTTGAAATTATCCTTAAAATATTTATTATATTTAATTAATAATTTATATATACAAAAAGCTATTTTTAAAAAGCTTATCAGAGGTTGAAAGAGGAAAGTACAATGCTGCACTACAATTGGTAATAGATTCAATAAGCAACAACTTAATGAGGCGTAATGTTTAAGAATGGAAATGAGACAGGGTTTGGGTTGGCTAAATACCACACAACCAAATGGTCAATCGGTTGTCAGAAAAGGAATACCCAAGCTTAACAAGCATAATAACTGTTAGTCCATAAGCAAACGGCTTGTGGTAAAGACTTCTAAATCCGTTTAATGGTTAACAATTTACCAAAAATCGTATGGTTCTTAACTCACTCTTGCTTACGGTTAAGAGTTGGCTAGTGCCAATGATCAAACAGTTCCATGAAAGACTAAACAAATCTTGTTAATATCTGATAAGTTTGCTAAAAACAAAATGGTTATCAAGCACCATGTTTATGACAATGAAGCATTGGCTATCCAAGAAGCAAACGCTATTTGGTAAAGACCAAATTCAAAGTCGTTTGAAAGTTGGTAGTTTACTCAAACTACAAGTAATCAATTCACAAAAAAGAAAGTCTTGTTTGTTTACAATGAAAGAATAGGTTATACCAGAGCCAAACGGCTACTGGTAAAAAGGAATATCAAATCCGTTAAATGCTGGTAGTATTGCCAAAAACTAACAAAGCCAACTTAGTTGATGTTTTGTTACGAGAAGACATGATGCTGATAAATGGATAATAGCTGAAGATGTCAAAATTAAACAAAGATCCAAGATCAAGATTGGACGAAAATGTTGGATACATCCTCCAAGAGTTCAAGATGCATAAACTGAAGAAACATGAAGTTAAACAAGTTAAACAATCATGTTTAGGGGAGGATTGTTGGGAATTATGCATTCCTGACTTAGTACCGCTAGTTATAATAGTTAGTACCGCTAGTTTGTAATTAGTACTTTATGGACAATAAACAAAAATGTTAAGTACTGATCAGATTCGTCTAGTACGGTTATATAAAGTATTAGTACCGTTTATGAGAAATGCAAGAGATAACTTAATGAAAGGATATGCAAGATCTTTATACGCGTTTGTAAAGCCCATTAGGGTTTCCTTAGTCTATAAAAGTAACCCTAGGCATAGTTAGTAGATATTTTCTAACAACAGAATCAATAGATGATGAATAGTACTCAATGCATTGTAATCTGTAACTAGTCATATTCAAGTATAACATAAAAAGTTTCTTTTTTGTGATATTTAATATTGTTCTTCTTGAGCATTATTGTGAATCATATTCCGCAAAATCAATAGTGTTTTCTCAATGTTTCATTATTGTTGTGCTTTAGAATTTCTAAAGAAGCAAACTCTTTGCAAGCTGAAGGTTAAGATCAATACAGTAAAACAACCAACATACCATTACACGTATTCACGATAGAAGTTTTAATAATCTCGCATACGGCTTGAATACTGCACATAGGCATTTCCTTAGTTTAACAAAAACAATTGTTATTTTTTAACTAGATTCAAATACTGTCCTATGGTGGCTCTAACTTTATTCTTCTGAGTACTACTTGGTGTTGTTTTTTATTTTTTTTTTTTTTATTTTTTTTATTTTATATTTTTTTTTTTTTTTTTTTTTTTTTTTTTTTTTTTTTTTTTTTTTTTTTTTGTTTGCTGAATCTTATCATTCTTTATATTGCCTGAAGGCTGTGACGCTAATCACTATAGAACGGTTTTTACTCCTGTAGAAACAACATAGGTTGTAGAAAACTAGGTTTGAAGAAGAAGATGTTTTGTGTTTGTGTTTCCTGAGGATGGTGATGGGCTCAGTGCGTATCTAACACTGTTGTCTTGTTCATGGGGTCACAACCACTAATTTATCACTTGAATTGTTGATGCTAGGGCAGGTTTGTTTGATTATTGATAAGCATCCACCTGAATTCATTTTGTATACATACACGCAGTAGTCAAGGAATTATTTAGAGGATTTGTAATTTTCCCTTGGTTCCACTATTTACCCCTAAGAATCGCGCTTGTTCTTAGTGTTCCTAAGCTAGACAGAGTGAGCTGTCCTATTGTTCAACAATCTAGGGGCTATAGGTTACCACGATAATTATAAGCATTTCTGGAGCCAATAGGAAACGTTTGGAAACACAGTTATCTACTAAATTCCTTTCCTTTAAAGTTTTCTTAATTAAATTCTGTTGAAGCCGTGTATGACCAAAACTTTTCCTAAAGAACTTGAGCATTTAAATCAGAGATTTCAACAGACTTTTGATTGACTTAACTAACTAAAGCATCACATTGTATCTTTTTGATGACTGAATTTTTTTGGTTTTGATCGAGTTCAAAAAGTTGTTTATAGATCATTTTTTTCAAATGTTCCTATCTCAACAATAAGCTTTGACACCCATAAGATATAATTTAATATTTAACAATTCAATCTCTTCTATGTCCATTCTTGACCGTATCCATATTCATCTTTCCATTTAAAGATTGTAATTCTCTCTTTCAATTTCTTTATGACCGTAGTCTTTCTTTTGGACTGAGCTTTCACTTCATTAAATTCAAAATATATAATCAAATTTGGAGCACATTGATTTGAAACAAAATTGTCGTCTTTGAAAATTTTCCTGAATAGTTTGAGTACAACTTCTAAAGAGATACAATATATTTCAGAGTGGTAAAACTTCTGAACAGTTATCGTAAGTCCTCTTTACAATGAAATCCTTTTTTGTTGAGAACTCAGTCTCAAGTTTAGACACTTTTTCACAATTCATGACACATATCACAGAAGGATAAAAAAAAAAATCATTATCTACATTGAAAATTTCATATTCATTTTCACTATATCTTAATGAAGACTTGGTTCCAAAGTCCGTCTGGTTTTCATTTATAAACTTGATTCATTTAACATTCAAACGTTTTTTACTCTAAACGATGTTGTTCCCACAGCCTGTTCCATTCGATTAAAGACATTTTTGACTTCAAAAAGTTCATCAAATCAAAAATTGATCGAATGTATTTGAATAAAAATTCCATTATGCTTTTAACAAATGGAATTATTTCAATCCTCCTAAAACAATCTTATGCATGTTCAAGACCCCAACCGAGCCCTAGTGATTGCTTGTGTCTTGGTCTTTCTTTGACAGACCTAGTCAAAACCAGCAAGATGGTATTTAAGTTTCTCAAACTCGTATTAACCATGGCTGACTTTAGGAAGTTCTTTTCGAACCCTCAACCTTTGTCGGATCTACAAGAAGGACAGGATCTAAGGAATTCATAGAATTCCTGAGACCCTAAACGGCCTTGTACAGTCAGATAATTCAGTCTGTAGAACAAATCGTTTTTCAAAATCTTAAGATAGTTGGTTGAGAACAGCATAATCAACTGGTGTGGTATTAACTTTCTTTTCTAAAACAATTAGATCCTGTTGTTTTAAAAGCATTTTTTGTAATGTCTCTCTTTAGCAAGCATTAGGGTATCATCGAGCTAGGAATCGACAATAGCGCTAGTTGTTCTTAATGACATTACCAATCATAAAGCTTTAGGTTCCAACTGTTGAGCATTTCTTCAAGATAGAAAGGATTTTGAAAACCTAAGGCTTCTGACTCGGTATAAACATAACCCTCCTTTAATACATAGAATAAATGTAAACAAATATAAATATATATCAAGGAAAAAAAATCCGCGAATCACTGAAACGGAAGCAGTAGAGATCTCCGGGTCGATTATGTCCTAAACGAGCTTGAATGGAAAATCGAATTACCGGATTGATGATAGATGATTGAACAGATAAAGATTTGGATATGATTTGGCACAAAACCTAAGTAGGGCAAATGCACTCACAAATAATCTAGAGCAGGCTTAAGGCTAGAATGGAACAAACACTAAAATCTTTTACTCTAGACAGAATAACCAAACATAAACTTAAGACAAATCAAATAAGCCTAAGCTGATTAACTCTAAATAAGGCAAATTCAAAAAGCAATTAAGCTAAATTAAGCAAGGAAACTCAGCAGTACTAACAACATATAACCAGTTTATTTAACTACAAGTAACTAACTAGAGTAAGTAACTGGCTAGCTTTAAAGTATAGTACTGCTAGTCTCACTAAAACAATAATGAAACGAGAAATAAGCAAATAGACCATAACAGATGTTTACCTAACACACTAATAACACTTTCAGGAGTAAGAATAAGCAACTAGAATAAACTAGAATGGCAAATGAGCTAAAAAGCTACAATCCCGTTTTTAGTCCAAGTCCTCAAAAAGTGTTGATTTTAAAAAGTCGTTTTTTAGCGACCAAAACGCAAAACCACGTAAGTAGTACACATAGTGACTTGTTTAAGCAACTTTAATAAAGACACCTTGCGAAAAATAGCACTTTATAAGCTCCAAAAAGCCAAATAAGCTGCTGATTGCAGAAAGTTGCTTAAACTTTTGGTTTTTGGTATTTTGGACACTACAAACTCAAAATAAGCTCAAATTCAAAAAGGAGAGATGTTTTGGAAAGCTTATATGTTGCTTAATCTGATTCCAAAAAGCTTTTTCAACCAAACACAACTTAACTTAACTCAATTTGCATCAAAAAGTAGTAAACTCTAAAATTTTCCTAAATAAGCCAAAATAAAAATAAGCTAAAATCACCAATAAGCCAAACTGAAAAGTGGGCTTTTGGAAATAAGCTCACTAATGAGTCCTTATTAAGCCCAACCTATCACTTTTTTTAATAACCACTGAAATCGACACAATAAGCACAAATGACTACACTCTATTTATTTTAGGATTTTAATGAAAATAAGCACTTTTAGACCTAAAATAAGCTACTGAAATAAGCTCAAAACTTTAAACAAACCTCAAACAGATTTAGTTCACCCTCCAATGAGCTTATGTTCAAAAAATCATAACCTAAAACCTAATCTAACTATCCTAAAAGTGAGATCAAAAATTGGTGAACTACCGGTACTAACCTGGAGTTAGTACCGCTAGCTTTAAAAGTTAGTACCGCTAGTTCTAAAAGTTATACCAGCTATTTTCTAAAAACCTCTTAAAGTTTTCAAAAGTCATTTTATTCAAGCTGATTTGATCCTAATTGTTAAAAACAGATTATCAAATGACAACATAAGGTACTTATGAACAGATTTCAATCAGTGATAAGCACTTAAATAAGCTAAATTAATCTAACAGTATTAACTCAAAACTAACAGTTTATATTAATAACTAAACAGTACTAACTAAGAGAGTGCACTAACACTTTTAAACTAACAACTAAGTAAAATAAGCACTAAACATTCTGATAAAACACAAATAAGTAAACATAAGTAACAAACAAGCACTATAAGCAGTTCTATAGCAAAGAAGAAAAACAAGAAAAAGAGAGACTTACAACACCCTTGCTCAAAACAGGGCTAAACCAAGAATCTACAAGCTCTAGCTTGTATAAAACAAGCTAGTAAGTGATCATAACCCATCCAAAACTATCTTAATCATCCATAAAATAATCTTGGAGAATTTGAGAGTGATTTATTTGCAAATTTCTCTAACTACTCATCTTTTTATGGTTACCTTAATTAAAGCATTTAATAATAAACAAGCTGTATTAGAGTTATTTTCGAACACAAAATAACACAATTAAGAAACTTAAGCACTAGGAAATGTAAATGACTTAATAAAACCTTAATTTGCATTAAAACTTGAAAATGTTACAAAGCAGAAGGTACTTTGGAAAAATAAAATTGCATAAAAATAAGCTGAAATTTAACTAAGAACTAGATAAAAACTAGAAAAACGATCCCCTTTCTTGGGTTACAATGGCCCTATTTATACTAAAATGAATTAAGGTCTTGGTTTCTTGGTCTTCCTTCTCTTCTTTCTTCTGTGTTTCTTTGTAGAGACAAAAACCCAAGTGTGCTTGTTGTGTGAGGTGATTCTAGAACAAATCACAGCCTTTAATTTCTTTTGTGCTTCTTCTTGAGTCAATCTAGCCATAGAAATTACTTAGAAATGGTGAGGGATTGCCAACATGGCAATTATAAAGCTGGGAGGAGATAGTGGAGGAGGGGGAAGTGTTTTATCCAGGGTGTTGAAGAGGTTGCAGGGTAAAAGGGTGGGAAGACACCCGTGAGTTGTATCTGGGGTTTTGTTGGGCGGGAAAAAATGGTTTTGGGTAAGTTGGCAGCTTTGGCCCCTTATCTCTTATAACTTCATTGCAAATTTCGGCCCTTGACTTTTTATTCTTGTAATACAACTTGAGGTTTGGCAATTTTAGTCCCTCAAGTTGTATTTTCTTCATTTGGTCGACTTTTGACTTTGACTGACTTTGGCTTTGATTTGACTTTGTCTTTTCCATTCCGTGCTCGGTTTTGTTTGTTTTTGGCTTTGTCCTTTTCTTGAATATCCGTCCCTGCACAATTCAAATGCAAAACATACAAATACAATGTATTTTTGGTACGTTTTTAGTCATTTAAGTCCGTTTTTAATGGAAAATGGTATGTGTAATTAAACACATACCACTTTGCTATTTTGTGAATAACCTAGAAAGACACCTTCGTATGACTTTGGGTCAAACTTGGTGAGGTAGTCTTTGGTGTTTAGAATGAAGCACTTGCTTCCAAACACTTTGAAATATTCAAGAGTAAGTTTCCTACCTCTTAAGAGTTCATAAGGTGTTTTTCCTAATATGGCTCTAATTAGGATTCGGTTAAGGATGTAGGTTGAAGTGTCTACGGCGTTACACCAAAACTTTTATGGTAACGATTGTTCATTCAACATGGTTCTACTCATTTCTTGTAGTGTCCTATTTTTCCTTTCTACCACGCCATTTGATTGTGGAGTGCGTGGATCCGAGAAGTTATGTGTAATACCATTGGCATTACAAAACTCTCCAAATTGCACTTCATTATCAAATTCCCTACCGTGGTCCGTCCTAGTTGACACTATTGAACATCCTAATTGGTTTTGTATCTTCCTACTAAATATTTCAAATTGCTCAAAAGCCTCGGTTTTATTCTTAAGAAATATTGTCCAAGTATACCTATAATAGTCGTCTACTATCACTAAGGTGTAAAGATTTCCTTCGTAACTCCGTACGTAGGATGGACCGAAGAGATCCATGTGAAGAAGTTCTAAGCATCTATTCGCTGAGACTATATTCTTAGTTTTGTGACTAACGTGAGCTTGTTTTCTAATTTTGCAAGCATCACAAAAGTGTTGATCAAACTTAAGCTTAGGTAAATTCCTAACTAGTTTCTTAGATGCTAATGATTAAATGAGACGCATATTTGCATGACCTAATCTCCTATGCCACAAAGTGGAGTTTTCATCAATCGTTGCAAGACAAATTTTGTCTTGAGGTTTATTTCCTAATTTCATCACATATAAGCCTTTCTTCCTAATACCTCTACCTATGACCTTTCCTTCCTTAACAATTTCGCTATCATTTTCAGAAAATACAACCTTACACTTACTATCACATATTTAACCTACACTTAGCAAGTTAAATCTTAAATTATCTATTAAGTGATCCATGAGAGATTGTAACTTTGCCAATGATGTTACCGCAAAGATTACTACCACATATAAGCCTTTCTTCCTAATACCTCTACCTATAACCTTACAGTCCTTAGTGATTTCACTATCATGTTCAGATAAAATTACTCTGTATTTATTATCACATATTTTACCGTGAAGATTACTACCAAAAATGACATTATCTCTGTTTATCCTTGTTAGTTAGAGAGAGCTTTCTTTACCTTGTCAGTGTTTTAGAGCATCCACTATCCTTTATCGCCCTCATCGGTTTCTAAAGAAAGTCCAACTCTAAATGCATATCTATTTTATATAAGAACAATAACTCAAACAATTGGTCTCCCCAATATCTAATGGGGTCTAAAGTTGTTAGTGCTAAAAACATCCCTTTGCTAATTGATGTAGTATGATTTAATGTAGAAAAACGTAGAACAATTTCCCATGGCATGTTAACTTAATTGATGGGAAATTCTTCCAAGTTAACGATAATCCATGAGTTGATTTATTACCAACATTCCTTTTTGGTTGTGGTGTTTCAGAACGAAGATAATGATTATTGACACTTTTAGGTGGTGGAGTTTTTGACCTAAAATTTGTTTATAAAATCCAACTCTAGGTTTTAACATTGGTTTATAACATTGTTTAACCTCATTATCACTAGCAATGGGAATTTTAACATTGTTTACCATTATATGTTTTGGTCTAGGACCCAAAATGGATTTTTGAAAAGAAATAGATTTTTAGATTCTGGTGAATAGACAAGCGGCCCCTTAATTGCTTTGGCGGCCTTCTGGACTTATGGGGGCCACCCACAGTATTTTGGGGACCGCCACCAGAAAGCGTTTCATTATGAGATTTCACAAATTTGATTTTCTTAGTCCCGCTAGTTGATGCTTTAAATGAGTTAAATCCTAAACCTAATATATCTCCGGAGTGTTTTTGATTGCTTAACATTTCATTTAATCAGTGTGTACTTTTTTCAAAACTGTATTAGTTCAAAGATCATCTTCTTTAAGCTTTTTCAATTGTCGGATTTTACGGGGACTTTCGTTCATGACAATTTGTACATTCGAGATCAACTCCCTTGTTTTTCTCGAGTGTAGACAATTTTAATTTTAATTCACTAAGCTTAATTTCTAAGCTATTTCCAATAGCTTTTAATTGTTTATTCTTTGTGATTATTTTTAGACTCATCTTGCATAGTTTATCATATTCATTATCTAAGGTAAAATCATCAATTGATGAATTATCATCGCTAAAGTAAGATGAGTCAGAACATGCCTCATTTGATGCTTGAGCTACGAGACATGTTTCGTCTTTAGCCTTTTCATCATCTTCTTCACCGCTATCACTCCAAGAACCTCCGACGAATGCTCTTTGGTTCTTGTCTTTCGGTGGTTGTCTCACAAATCTACCTCTTCTCTTGAAGAACTTTTTGAAGTTTCTAACTACCATGGCGTATTCTTCGTCTTCACTTCCGAAAGTCGAACACTCTTCATCACTAAATTCCTTCTTAGCCTTTAAAGCAAGAGATTCTCTTTCTCCTTTAGCTTTGACTATTTTGGAAACCTTATTTATGATCATCTCGTAAACTTTGAGGTTCTCGATGAGTTCATCAAGTGATAGTGATGTTAAGTCTTTCGACTCTTCAATCGTCATGACCTTTGCTCTCCATTTTAGATGTAGAGCTCTAAGAAACTTCCTAACATAATTCTTGCTAGAGTAACCTTCATCAAGAGCTTTTAGACTAGTAATAATAGTATTCGAAAATTATCTATATATTCGTCTTCGAAAATGACGAATTGTTCATTCTGTTGTACCAATAGGTCAACATTGTTATCTTTGACTTGGCTATTACCTTGATGGGTGATTAACAAAGTTTTTCAAATTTCTTTTTCCGTATTACACATGAAAATTCTTTCATATTCTTTTCTTGGCAAAGCATTGTAAATAACCATTTTGGCTTCGTTGTTTTTTGCAAGCCTCTTTTTAAGATCATTAACTTTGTTTTCAAAGTAAACCTCATCTAGTTTGGTTTTCGGATTTTGTTCAATAGGTTGAAAATCACTGTTAGTAATAACATGCCAAAGGATCTTTTGATTTAACATATGTTTCGAATCTATTTTTCCAATAAATAAAACTATCATTTTATAAAAAAGAAGGTGTTCACTTGTCAATGGATTTATTTGCCCTTCTAGATATTTGTCGGAATCCATAGATTGATCCAAGTTTTAAAACATGATATATTTTAAAAATCTTGAGTGGCCTCGGCTTCTAATACCAATTGTGGAAACTAGAAGGGGGATTGAATAGTTTTCAGTTTTATTTACGTTTTAAATTTTTGCTTCTAAAATTGTTACATTCGAGTATATGTTCAATCAATCAACAATATGAACCAATCAATTTAACTATCTTCTTGTAGTATCAATGCAAACAACAAATGAGAAACACAAGCAATATAAAGAGATAAAGGAAAGAACGATCAAACCAAGACACCAAATATTTATCTTATTCGCTTACGGAAGCTCTTCTTTTCACACCTACTCTCCACTCCCCCAGTATCCATACTCTATATTTCACTTATGTAAACATCTTCCCATCAGGGAAAAAAACCGTTTACAACGTCGATTACGTTAGTTTTCCGACATGAACTAAATGTCGAGTCCAAATCTTAGCTAGAAGTTAATCTACCACTTCACACAAGCACTACCCAATCCACGAAGATTCTACAATATCTGGATTTACACACAATCAGACTTACACAAACAAACAAATAAACAAAAATATAGAGTATTTGAATCTTTATAAGAAAAGAAAGAGAAATCACTAATACATAACACTTTGTTTTCTTGGCGAAAACAATGTTCTTCCTTTTCCCCTTGATAGAAGAAGAAGAATTAAGAAGGTAAAGATTATAATTGACACCTGCAACAAGATTAAAAAACTAGTTTTTAATGATTGAATAGATTTAATGAGATAAAGGAGGTTTTAGAGAGGAAATAGCAAAGATAACTGAAAAAATTCATGCAAAGATGTGTTTTTTTTCTGCTTGTATCAATAGTGCAGTATTTATGCCAACGAAATCCCCAACGTATTATGGTGGCAGTCCCGGCGGTCCCCCTAGATATATTTGAGGTCCGCCTAGCTACTAAGGGGGCCGCCCTTAGACTGACTCTCCCTTTTGTTCTTTTTTGTAAAGTGGAAAAAAGATCCTGGTATGTTGTTTTCTGTTTTAGGGGGAATACTGAATTCAAATTTTATGTTTTTAAATAAAACATTATTTTTACTAGTAAAAGCTATTATGTGTAATTTGTAAAAAAATTGTTTTGTAGAAATGTAATGGATTAAAAAGAAAAAATATTTTCTTGATCACTAATCATGTTTAATGGTTTGTTTATCCATACCTTAAGTGATTTGTGTCGAAATGAAAGTTTACGATTAATAACATGTAAACATTTATTTTTATCGTGAATGTTTTTACATTTTGTCATCTTCAAAACGTAGAGGAGTCAAAAAATATAAATAACGGTATAAGCGTTATTTGTATTAACATCCTCAAGAAGTCAAAGAAACTTGAAGCATAAGTTGATGTTGATGTCATTCTTAAGAGACTCTCAAAACTTGAGAAGAAGGTAGAAGCAATGTCTAAGATTGATCATACAGTGGCAATTGACAAGTCTGTGCAAGCTCATTTGCAGAATATTCTACTGAAAGATGTTCCTGACTTTGGTAAAATCAAACAAGAGAAAGCTGCCAAGCAAAGCATGCCAAAGTACTCCACAAAACCATTTGATGAAGATTCTCTCAAAGAATATGATCTTAAAGACAAGCTAATAAAACTTAGATAAAATCCAAGTCATACAATACTCATCCAGCACATATGAAGTTATATGATGCACTGATGAATTCACTACTTGTAGATGAAGATGACATGGATAAACAGCTTGACGATCAGCCTTCTCAGACGGAAAGACATCATGATGATCAGGATCCTCATACTGATGCTGACAAAGAAACAAAGAAGAGAAAGAGAAAGGACTCTGATGCATCATCTTCAAAGAAAAGCAAAGATAAAGAAGAGTCATCAAAGGGTACTAAAGCCCCATCTGGACCATCACCAACTCAGAAAGCTGTGGATGATGATGAATTAATACAAGATGGTGTGGTGGATGATACAGAAATGGCACAAGATGATGATATGGTTGCTGATGATATGCCACATGATGATGATGCTCCTACTCAAGACTGGTCCAAATGGTTCAAACAAGATGTTGTGGTGAGACCTGAGACTCCTGACCCTGAATGGCACAAAGAACCAAATGCAGATGATGCTCCTGAATAGCCTTGGTTTAATGAGATGGTGAATGCTGAAAAGTACCCAGTCACATTTGATGATCTGATGGGTTCTACTGTTGACTTCACCAAGTTTGCCAAAAATTGTCTCAAGAAGGACAAGATCACAAAAGCTGACCTTGAAGGACCAGCATTCAAATTACTTAAGGGCAATTGCAGGAACTACATCGAGCTTGAATATAATATGGAGCAGTGTTATTTAGCCATGACTGATCAAATTGATTGGATAAACCCATAAGGTGACAGATGCTTGTATGATTTGAGCAACCCTCTACCGTTGCAAGGTCCTTTTGGTCGCACAACTATTCCTGTGGATTTCTTCTTCAATAAATATCTAGAGTATTTGAAGACAGGAAACACAAAAAAGAAGTATGCCTCCTCACTAACAAAACCGAAGGCTTCAAGGTATGAGTTAGATGGATTAGAAGAAATTATCCCGAAGCTTTAGAGCTCAAGAAAAGTGGGATATGACTTAAATGCATCTTTTAAAATTCACCACTAGGGTCCCAAACGTCAACAGTTCTACAAAGCAAGGCATGCATTAACATCAAGTCACAGTGTATATTATCGAATAAATATCCTCAGTATTATCATAATTTCCATTGACAAGCAATTTGGATATTGGTATTAGAAGGAGATTGTGGTAAGACAAGCTGATTAGAAGGAGTATGTATTCAAAGAAGCCGACTTTCCAAAGCTCTATTTGAATGACATTGAAGATATGTATCTCCTATATGCACAAAAAAAACTCCACCACCTCAAAGGCGATGAACAAACTAATTTGGTTACCACTCTACCTTTCTTCATTCGAAGAATCGTTCTCTAGAAGAGGGTAAAAGACGTTCAAATTAGGGTGGAAAGTTACCAAACCAAGCTCAACATTACAAGACCACAAGTTAGATGTGATGACCTTGACCTTAAAGAGCCATATACCATACTACATAAACCAAGAGGTATAGTATATCTGAACAAGAACAACGGTAAGTATTTGATGAGGGATAACGAGCTATACAAGTATAGTGACGGAATGCTGAAGCCAGTTCGTGATATTCTAAATTCAAGGCTGCATAACTTCGAGTTAGGTTACAACATTGCGAGCATGCCAAAACGAGCTTGGACTGAAAAGGATCATACAAGGACAGCTTCCATGTTGGAAAAGATCGATCAAACATTGCTGAAAAGACGGATGATGAGGAAACTAAGTAAGCTTTTTGGTGGAAACCAGAGAGAATCTAGAACTGACTACAAACGCTTTTTGGTTGAATTATCACAGGTCACGTCTCATACATTATCTTGTGAATATGTGAATAGGTGGTGTAGATCAATAAATGGATAGTGTTGAAGTACAAGTTTTCAAGAATTTTTCAATAAATTCAAAATCTTATAAATTATGTACTCAACACTAGTTCATTCCCTCATAAATTGATGGGGAGCATTAAAATGTTCATAATAAGCATGCAAATTAAGATAACATTTTTCTCCCCAAAATCTTTTGGAAATATTTTAATCATTTGATATCCAAAATATCAAGAAATTTGACATTTTTGCTAAGGGGATAAAATGTGATTAAAATATGCAAGTAATAAATGTGATCTTATGATTCAAGTGCGGTTTCCTCCCCACATGTGCAAAATACTTTCAAAAATTGTTGCACATGTGTAGGGGGAGCAATGTTGAAAAATGAAACTTTCAAGGTACAAATGCTTTTGATATATATCACAAGCACCTTGATTGACTTTCAAATGGTTTTACGGATACAATGGAAATACCAAAAGACCGACCAAGTTATGATTATCAAGGAGATATAAGGTGGTTAAGGTTAGGTATTGGTTCCATGATCCATCCAGAACCGGAGGGTTCTACCCAGGGACACTCTAATAGATAGAGTAGAATTCCTTATGTATGATATAAAAAGGAGTAAAGTAAGATTGGGAAGAAAGTTATCTAAGGCATGAGTTATCACCGAAACAAACCTAACATAGTGATAATGAGGACGTGTTGGTTTAACATAGAAGGGGTTGAAGAAGTAAAAAAGAAATGTAAGGATAAATGGTGTAAAGAAAAAAGCCCTCTGATAACGCCTTAATTATACATGTTTTTGGCAGCGTTATTTATATATATTTTATCATTTCTCGTGAACTTTAGATACTTAATAGCATGAATTAAGTGCAGGTTCACCTGAAGTCATCCCGAGCTCAAAAAAACAAAGTTCAAGTGTTTATAGTTATTGAAAAGCAAAATAGTAGAAAATAAAGGTCCACGGCTGAAAAAGACCATAAGCACGTCGCACAAATCCTTTGTGCGCCGCACTTCTCATCGAATCAAAGAATTAAAGATAATAAAATAAAGATTGCATTAACTCACCAAGTGCGCCACAAATTTCCAAGAGTGTGTCGCACGTCCTAGCAGCATTTATGAAATTCCTACCGACTTAGCCAAAGTACGCCTCACAGTTTTCCTAGTGCGCCGCACTTCGACCCCCACTCAGCCTATAAATAGAGCCGAATTTCACAAACTTTTAGAATATCTCAAATCAAATCATCTCTTCATCAATTCCATACCACTCTTATTCCTTCAATCATATCTCATCCCATATCCATTTCATCCATAAACACCACAAATACTTGAAGATTGAAGATCAAACCACAGACAACGAAGAAGAACATCATAGAATTTAGGAAGAATTAAAGGTTGTACTAAGACTCTATACTTGTATTGGGTAGAGTCTAATCCATATTCTTACCTGAACATAGTATGTTTCTCGTTTATCTATTGAATTTTATTATGAACTTTATAGCCATGAGAGGCTAAATCTCTCATGACTATTCGGTGAAAATAATATAATGAATAAACGTTTGGTATAATTATGATCTTGTTAATCTTAAGCTTATGTTATAATCCTATCGTGTCCAATCTTATAAACTTTGATTATATACTCACACCGGTATAGGTCAAAAGACCCGTTGTGAACTATATAGTTTTAAAGATTTGTCTTTGATCTTTATCGTCTGTGACGAGAAATCCACTTACGTTATTTGATAAACAAAATAGATTTGATATAATAGTAACTGGATTATTTGAGTGACACATTTGACCGAGTTAACTGGGTATAAGTCTTAAGTTAAACAAGTTAATTTGTGAAAACGTTTTCTGACGAGAAAACCCCTTTTATAAATTAAGGTCCTAAGTTTGGGATCGTAATTATCACCATTGCTTATGAGTTATATGAAATTATCCGAGTAGTCATCGTTCTCATTATTTTACTCAGTTCAGTTCAGTTTACTTTAAATCTGTTAAAGTTTATTTTTCATCTGATTATTCGAACACTACGCAAACCCCTGTGGACGACCGGGTTTTACCTAAAAAGATTATACTACATGCGTGGGTTATACTTTTACCCGTGTGTTTCCATATAATAAATCGGTATTTTCAGTCTTATAAATTTAAAGCTTCTGAAACACATCAAAGTTTTTGGCACCACTGCCGGGGATTTCAATGTTGTTCCGTAATCAAACTTTTAAAATAATTTTTAACACCCCCCTCTTTTTAAAAAATCGTCGTACAGTTTTCTAGCAAACTGACCCAAACAAATTCTCCTTTGGATGCATACACATGCTTCCAACTCTGAACTTATCAAACCATTACCTGAACCTGAACGTACTCTGAATCGAAGACTTTATCGACGAAACAGGAGAGTTCTATTCGACCAAATAAACAATCCACCTCAACAATCGAGAGTTGTCTCCAATTCTCGACATCAATTACTTTCGTCACTTTCTCGTGTGTGTTTTGGTTTTTTTTTTTTGTTTTGTTTTTTGTTATGTGTGTTGTGGTTTTAGGTTGTGTGTGTTTTTTTGTGGTTTTACATTTTTGCGTCTTATTTTCGTTTTTTGGTTGTGGTGTTTGGGGTTTTGTTTTTTTGTTTGGGTTTTTGTTGTTTGTTGTTGGGTTTTTTTTTGTTTGTGGTGTGTGGGGGGGGGTGGTTTTGTGTTTTTTTTGTTGTTGGTTCTTGTGTGGTTTGTTTTGTTGTGGTGGGGTGTTGTTTTCTTCAAAACCTAATCCCTTGTGATTGACGAACCCATTGGGCTGCCGACCGAGTTGTCGCTGCCGACTCCCGTTTTCTAGCAATAACCATTCTGATACCCTGAAAACAAATTTTCCATTAAAGGTAACCACTTGACTCTTGTCAAAGGAAACCAATTCGATGGTAGAATCAAAACCGATCCACATAAACACATTCATGAATTCCTCAAAATATGCGATATGTTTAAATACAGAGACACCGAGAATGAAGTTGTATGCCTGATGATGTTTCCCCTATCACTTACTAGAGAAGCAGAAACTTGGGTGGATGAACTCAATGAAGGAACTATCGAAACGTGGGATGAACTTCGAACCGCTTTCATTAGCCGATTCTTTCCCCTAGCTCTTTTTGATCGACTCCTCGGAGAAATCCGAGCCTTTTCTCAAAAATGAAAACGAATCTCTAACCGATGCTTGGCTTTGTATAATTCAATTCTCAAAAAACTGCCAATGGTCACAATCTGTCCAATAGGCAACAACATCAAACTATTTTACCACGGTCCATTAACAAAATTAACCTCAAGAAGTCCTATATGCTGCAGCTGTGGTATTTACCCTCTATAAAAACAATTACACCAAACCATGCTATCAGCTTCTCGAAGACAAAGTCTACTCAAAGCTTGACTGGCTAAAAAACTAATAAAACGAAAACCATCTCTTAAGAAACCATTGCTTTCACCGATGAAGGTACAGTAAATTCTGACACTCGACAAAATTATGGCCTGAAATGGATGCCATGACCATGAAAATGGATGCTCGGTATAAAGAATTCCAATCTCGTTCAAAACAACCAAACCTTGATCATAACGATGATAACATACCCATATCCCAAATTTGACGAACACTTTGCTACTTTTCAAGGTAATTAGTCGAGGGGGTTCGAGATTCTTAGTTTTCTTGAGTGTTTACTTCATAACATTGCGTGAGGACACGACAATACCTTAGTATGGGGGATTTTGGTATGTGCTTAATTACACATACCATTTTCCATTAAAAACGGACTTAAATGACTAAAAACGTACCAAAAATACATTGTATTTGTATGTTTTGCATTTGTGTTGTGCAGGGAACGGATATCACACAAAGGACAAAAAGAAAGCCAAAAACAAACAAAACCGAGCACGGAATGGAAAAGACAAAGTCAAATCAAAGCCAAAGTCAGTCAAAGTCAAAAAAATCAACAGGAAAGTCAACCTCGTCAAAGTCAAAAGTCGACCAAATGAAGAAAATACAACTTGAGGGACTAAAATTGCCAAACCTCAAGTTGTATTACAAGGGCTGAAATTGCATACCAGCTGAAGTACAACTTTAGGGGCCAGTTCTGCCAAACCCCTAAAGTTGTATCATAAAAGGGCGAAGTTTACAATGAAGTTATAAGAGATGAGGGGCCAAAGCTGCCAACTTTCCAAAAACCACTTTTTCCTGCCCAACAAAACCCCAGATACAACTCACGGGTGTCGTCCCATTCTTTTACCCTGTAAACCATTCAACACCCTAGATAAAACATTTCCCCCTCCTTCACTATCTCCCCCCAGCTTTATAATTGCCATGTTGGCAATCCCTCACCATTTCCAAGTAATTTCAATGGCTAGATTGACTCAAAAAGAAGCACAAGAAGATTGAATGGCTGAGATTACTTTTATCAAGTCCCTCACACAACAAAAACACCATGGAAGTCTCTCACAAAGAAAACACAAGCTGCAAGTCCAAGAAGAAAAGACTTTGGCTATAAATAGAGCCTTTTGTAAGCCTTGGAGGCATCGAATCTTAGCATCTTAGATTATCTTAGCTTAATTTTTAATACAACTTAGCTTATTTTTAGTTTTTAAAGTTATTTTACAGCTTTTACTTTCAGCTTTGTAACACTTTCAAGTTTTAATGCAAATTTGAGGTTTTAAGTCAATTTACAATTCCAAGTGTTAAGCTTCTTAATTGTGTTGTTTTGTGTTCAAAAAGCTCTCAATACAGCTTATTTATAAGCTGCTTTAATTAAGTAAACTTAAGAAGTTAATTAGTTAAGAAAAAA
>BQNB010042329.1:0-46195 GCA_026074375.1 Tanacetum coccineum | reverse complement strand
TACATTAATTGGTTATTTCTAGTCTACGCGATTTAGCTTAAAAGTAAATATTTAAAAGTAAACGCGTATCAGACCAAAATAATTAGTGACAAATAATAGGAGTCGTAAAATGACCTAAAATTGAGAAATGTTATAGTTTGAAGCTATTCAGTACTCGCTTGGACCCAACGAAGAATATATTGCTATAAGAGGATATGCATTTGATATTTGGGAAAGAAACGAAGATAATTTGTCCATAATCTACCAACATGTTTTTCAGAAAAAGGACGAAGGATGAAAGGTGACACACACCAAATGAAAGGAGAAGCTGAAGAAAAGTCTAACTTAAAGACTTCGTTGTAAACAAAAGTGCTTCCCGGGAGACAACTCGGAATGTTATTTAATTTTATCGAGTCTTTCTTCCCAAACACCAATATGGCATATCCACTCCATCCATACGGTGTATTGATTGTCTGGACGTTATCAGTCTTTATTTTTTATGCACTTTAAAAACATTATTCTCAGTTTTGGCAATACGGCGTATTCATGCACATGATACGGCGTATTCACCAAAACTGACCCGTATTTAGTTAGTTTAGTTTAAATTAAATTAACCGTAGGTACCAAGATAGGAATTGCACACGTTTTTTCCTATGTTTTATACAGGACCTTGGAAGCAAAGAAATATTGACGAATATTGGTGGAGAATTTACAAATCTGGAGATCTTGAAGTGTTGGAGTCTTGAAACATCAAGGCGGCTGTTTAACACAATCTTGCTATTAAACTCAACATGGAGAATCTACCGAGCAAATATCAAGGGAGTTTCTCATTCTAATTCTTTTTAATTCTCGTATTTAATGTTTTATCTATACAACAAGGACGTTGTATAATTCAAGTGGGGGGATGGAATTAGAATGTTTAATTGTCCTATTTTTCACACTAAAATGCTTAAATTATGCTAAAATTTTAAAAAAAATCAAGCATACTTTTGTAAAATTACTTGATACATAACCCACACACAATAACCCTTGTTAGATATTGTGAGGATCTAACCTTATCCATTTCCAAATGTTTACCTAAATTCCACAAAAATATGAGTGTGCCGGTGATGTTGTAGACTTTAGAACTTGGCTTGGTATATTTATTCGAGACCGCAATAATGAGTACTATGGATTTAGATGGAGTAACTTGTTTAAAATGGTAAATTTCTAAGATTACACCTAAAAAGGCCTTTACATGTTGCTTATTAACTAACTACACTGGTTAGTTAACCCCCGTATAAACCCTTTATTTACTCTCATCTTAAGAATAAGATACCCCTAGAATAATCTGTAGAGCCAATCCTTTAGGAATTACACCAACTATCTGTTTCGTTACACCTTTACACCTTAGCCTACCCTGTTAGATTATGTCCATTTATCAGTTGCTAGTTGCTTAAAGTGTAAAATATGTATTTCTCGAGTCTTGTGTTAATTTATTATCTTTGTTACGGTTGGGAAGAAATTTGCACACTGCAAATGTGAATGTATAAAGTAGTCAAAACTCATGTATTTTTACTACCAACACAATTATTGGTACATCCGAAGAATGAAGTATTACCGAAGGAATTATCCGGAGTTATTATGATCGTGAAAATGGTAAAATTACACCGAGTTCGTAGTATAATGTAGCAAAAAAATCGAAAAAATTAGAAAAATCGCAAAAGAAGAGAAGGAAAGTTTGGAGATAATCGCAAGAACTTAGACCGAAGGAATTATATGAAGGATCAATTATTCATTGATACGTCTTAAAAATCAACGATGTAGAGTATTGTATAAAGTGGTAGATATCGCTACATGTCTTGTAAAAGTTTGTAAAGTATGGGATGATTGAGAAGTTGACCGTTACGGGAACGCCAACTTAGGTTGTTGTTTTTTATCAATGATCAAGATGTTTTTATATAGTTGTGTCTTTATCATGGTAACAATCGGGAAAAAGTGTCTAGCAACTTATATCTTGGACCTAGTCTATTTGTTTCTTAATTTTTGTTTAACAACAATTTAATTCCCTTTCTTAATCATTAACTATGGGTTTTACGCGAATGAGGATATGTACGAGCATGCATGTCTATTCCGTCGTTACGGCCATGTATGCATGTCTTAGCTGCCTTGTTGGTTTATTACTATTGGTGAAAGTTAGAAGATCCCTACCCTATATTATTCTTCATCCTAACCCTTAGTTAAACTCGAATGAGGATGTGATCGAACACACATGGCTATTCCATCGTTACGGCCATGTATGTGTGCTTCAGCTGCCTTGTTGGTTCATTACTATTGGTGAAAGATTGTAGAATGACCAACCCTAAGCCTTATAATAAAAATCTATTTTAACTTTATAAACTTGTTACTCCTTAGCTCTAGTGGTGGAGATGTGTATCCTTGCCAAGCCTATGATAGAATACTTGTCACGACCGAGCAATTGAGCGAATTAGTTACATGTTACCACATAGATTAGTTGAGTGATTTGAGTGTTTTCATCTTCCTATTTCGTGAGGTGTTTGGTTGTGTACTTGTAATAGATCAAATAAAGGCTTAAACTAAAAAACAATCTTAAGGATACATTTATAAACTTCTAAAGGCTACTTGAGGACAAATAGGATTCAAGTGGAGAGATATTTGATGACATCAGATAACGTCACTTTTATAGCATCATTTATCCCATATAAATAACCCATTTTATATCATTATTGCAAAGAATTGATACTTAATCATTTGTATTTGAGAATTGCAGTAATTATGGAGTACTTGGTGAAAGTTAACCACGTATTTTAGAGCTTAAACAAAGATATTTGAAGATATTGTTTTGACAACCAATACGCCGTATCCATCAAGGAAGATACGGCGTATACGGCGTATTTGTGCCTACACTTCACTAAAGACCAAGAAGGAAACAAGATCCAATACGCCATATCCAGAAAAGACCAATACGCCGTATTCAAGCCATATGGAAATAAAATATTCTGGAAAGATATCAAACGTGGCCCCTACTCTAAAAATACCCAATACGCCATATCGAAGACTTTCGATACGCCGTATCGACCTTTTTCCAGACCTTATAAATAGAAAACTCAAAAACGAGTTTTAAGTGTGCAAAATCATATTCTCGATACCTAAACCATAAAAGTCAATTTTCAGAGGAGAAAAAGAGCAGAAGAGGTAAAGCAACGCAATTAATTCCATAGGATACAACATGTAATTTCTTATACTCTTGTAATCGTTCAGGTTTTGGTATCATTCGTTAACTCGGTTAGTTTACCTTGGCTAAATCATTACTTTTGTATTAATTATGACGTTTAAAGGCTAATACTTTCGGGTATTAGCCGTTATTATAAAGATCTGAATGTTTAGTTTGTTTATCTCGATTTCTTAATTTATCGTTGAATGCTTGTTTATGTTGATCAATATACTTGTTTACATGCTTTTGTATGCGACCTATCAATCAACTGGATCTAGTGATACGGACCAAGTAATCTAGATGCCATGATGGCTCTCCATATAGTGATTAATACATCTAGACCAATAGGATCACGAATAACGACCTATCTTTGTCTTTAGATTAGTGAGCTTAGTTGGACCGACAGGTGACCCTTGGGATCAACGAGTACATTCTTAATTAATTGGTAAAGACTTGGTTAGTGGACTACTAGTGTATGAATTGCCATTAAGCAATAAGTGGGTAAAGTCTCTTTGAGCTAGGGTTTAACAAGATCACCATTGCTTTAATCCCTAAGATAGATTATAATCAGCAAATAATGATGCTCTGTACGGCGTATTCTAGTTTATGGAAACGGCGTATTGACAGGGCCGTCTTTGAGGGTGTGCGGGGTGGGCGACCGCACAGGGCCTCAAAATTTTAAGGGCCCCAAAATTCGTCTCCTTAATAATATGTTAAACATTTAGACTACTAATTTGCATTATATCTTGTAAACAACGACATTTTATATATAACATTTCTTCTCATTATGTAATTTCGCCCAGGGCCCTCAAAAATTTTAGAAATTTAGAGACGACCCTGCGTATTGATTTCCTGTACAGTTTATTTAGCTTATTTAATTAACCGTAGATACCCGAGATAGGATTTTGCATGTTTTTCTTATATTTTGCACAGGACCTCGCTGGAAAAGAAATCGACGAATATTGGTAAAGGATGTATAAGCTAGAAATCTAGAAGTGTTGGAGTCTTGAAATCTCAAGACGGCTGTTCAACACACATTCTTGCTCATAAATCAACATGGAGAATCTACCGAGCAAAATATCAGAGGAGTTTCTCATTCTAATTCTTTTTAATTCCCGTTTTTAATGTTTTATCTATACAACGAGGACGTTGTATAATTCAAGTGGAGGGATGGAATTAGAATGTTTACTTGTCTTATTTTTCACTAAAATGCTTAAATTATGCTTAAATTAAAAAAATTTCAAGCATACATTTGTGAAATTACTTGTTATATAACCTGCACACAATAACCCTTATTAGATATTGTAAGGATTTGACCTTATCCATTTCCAAATGTTTACTTAAATTCCACAAAAATATGAATGTGCCAGTGATGTAGTAGACTTTAGAACTTGGCTTGGTATATCTATTCGAGATCACAATAATGAGTACTATGAATTTAGATGGAGTAACTTGTTTAAATTGGTAAAGTTTTTAGGATTACACCCAAAAAGCCTATAAACCCTTTATTTACTCTCACTATAAGAGTAAGATACCCCTAGAACAGCCCGTAGAGCCAATCCTTTAGGAATTACACCAACTATTTATTTCGTTACACATTTACACCTTAGCCTACCCTGTTAGATTAAGTTTATTTACAGTTGCTAGTTGCTTAAAGTGTAAAGTATGTATTTCCCGAGTCTTGTGTCAATTTTCTATCTTTGGTACGGTTGGAAGAAATTTGCACATTGAAAATGGGAATGTATAAAGTAGTTAAAACTCTTGTATTTTTACTACCATCATAATTAATGTTACGTCCGAAGAATGAAAAATTATCAAAGGAATTATCCGGGGTTATTATGATCGTGAAGATGGTGAAATTACACCGAGTTTCGTAGTGTAGTATATGAAAAAAAACAAAAAATTAGAAAAATCGCAACAAAAAAGAGGAGGAAAGTTTGAAGATAATCGTTTCGCAAGAGCTTAGGCCAAAGGAATTATATGAAGGATCGATTATTCGTTGATACGTCTATAAGTCAACGATGTAAAGTTTTGTATAAAGTGGTATATATCGCCACTTGCCTTGTAAAAGTATGTAAAGTATGGGATGATTAGGAAGTTGACCGTTATGGGAACACCAACTTTAGTTGTTGTTTTTGATCTATGATCAAGACGTGTGTAAATAGTTGTGTCTTTTTCATGGTAACGATCGAGAAATAGTGTCTAGCAACTTGTATCTTGGACCTAATCTATTTGCTTCGTAATTTTTATTTAACAACAATTTAAATCCATTTCCTAATCATTAACCATGGGTTTTACGCGAATGAGGATGTGATCGAGCATGCATGTCTATTCCGTCGTTACGGCCATGTATGCATGTCTCAGCTGCCTTGTTGGTTTATTACTATTGGTGAAAATTAGAAGATCCCTACCCTATATCATTCTTCATCCTAACCTTTGGTTAAACTCGAATGAGGATGTGATCGAACACACATGTCTATTCCGTCGTTACGGCCATGTATGTGTGCTTCAGCTGCCTTGTTGGTGTGGTACTTTTGGTGAAAGATTTTAGAATGATCAACCCTAAGCCTTATAAATAAAAACCCATTTTACCTTTATAAACTTGTTACTCCTTAGCTTTAGTGGTGGAGATGTGTATCCTTGCCAAGCCTATGATAGAATACTCGTCACGACCGAGCAATTGAGCGAATTAGTTACATGTTACCACATAGATTAGTTGAGTGATTTGCGTGTTTTCATCTTCCTATTTCGTGAGGTGTTTGGTTGTGCACTTGTAATAGATCAAATAAATGCTTAAACAGAAAAATTCTTAGGGACACATTTTCATAAACTTCTAAAGGCTACTTGAGGACAAGTAGGATTTAAGTGGGGGGATATTTGATGACATCAAATAATGTCACTTTTATAGCATCATTTATCCTATGTAATTAACCCATTTTATATAATTATTGCAAAGAATTGTTACTTAATCGTTTGTATTTAAGAATTGCAGTAATTATGAAGTACTTGGTGAAAGTTATCTAAAAGGCACGCATTCTGGAGCTTAAACGAAGAAATATGAAGAAATCTGATTCTGACATGCAATACACCGTATCCATCAAGGAAGATACGGCGTATCTGTGCCTACACTTCGCTGAAGACCACGAAGGAACAAGATCCAATACGCTGTATCTAGAGAATTCAATACGCCATATTCAAGATATAAAAGGTGAATATTCTGGAAGATATCAAACGTGGTCCTTACTCCAAGAAATCCCCATTACGTTTTATCCCACATCGCCAGATACGACGTATCGACTAGTTTCCAGACACTATAAATAGACGATCCTAAACTCAGTTTTAGAAATGCAAGGGTGCTTTCAACCATCAAGGTCGATTTTCAGAAGACAAAAGAAGTCAAGAAGGTGCAGCAACGTGCTTTAATCCATAGGGAAACCCTTGTAATTCATATACTCTTGATAATCGTTCGATCTTTGGTATCATTCGTTTAATTCGGTTAGTTTACCTTGTTTGATTCGATTATTATGTTTGTATTCATCACAATGGTTATTGGCTAATACCTTTAGGAATTAGTGTTGGGATTAAAAGACATCTGAGTGTTGTTGAAGTTACTGTTGCCAGTTATGATTATTACTACTGCTGGTTATGTTTCTACTGCTGGTGAAGTTCAAAGAAAATATTCTAAGTCATTACTACTGCTAGTTGTAAAGTTACTACTGCTAGTATTAGTTACTACTGCTAGAAGAGTTTTTGCTGTTAGAGTTATAAGTTAGTACTGTTAGTTATGTTAGTACTGCTTATGTGATAGGAATGAGATATATTAGGAAAAGATATGTATGAGTTGAAAATGCGTTGTAATCCCATTAGGGTTCCTTGGTGTATAAAAGGAGATCCTAGGGCATGTAGTTTATATATCTCTCATTCATATACATTCATAGAATTCATAGTTTATAGCTTCAAGGTTTTGTATAACCCTAACACTGTCAAGAGTGTTCATTTTTATATTAAGGCTGAAAGTTTAGTTATCTCTGTGTGTATTCAATATCTACTATTTTATTGATTATTCTTCTTAGTATCATAGACTAGATTCTGCATAGTCTTTGATATATTCAATCAAAGTTTCTACCATAGTTGTATTGAATGTTGTCTTGGATATATTCAATACAACTAAGCCTTTTACAAGCTAAGCAAGATCTATTCAAGTGGGATCAACAAGTGGTATCAGAGCTTGTTAAGAAACTTTGAATAAGAAGAACCATTCTACACACAAGATCTACTTGTTTCAAGAAAAGATGGAGTCAGTATCTGTACAAGTGGTTGCTGCTGCAAAACTTCTAGTGCTCAATCCAAACGAATTTGAGCTTTGGAAGATGAGAATCGAACAGTAATTCTTAAAGACTGATTATGCTCTTTAAGAAGTAATCTTAAATGGTGACTCACCTCTGCCAACAAGAACTGTTGATGTGTTGAGACAGTAGTACCTCCTACTATTGTAGAACAAAAGCTAGCAAGAAAGAATGAGTTAAAGGCAAGAGGTACTCTGTTGATCGCTCTTCTAAATGAACATCAAGTAATGTTTAACTCCTACAAAAGTGCCAAGTCTCTGATGGAAGCTATAGAGAAGAGGTTTGGAGGTTATAAGGAGTCAAAGAAAGTATAGAAGACACTTCTTAAACAGCAGTATGAGAATTTCAATGGAAATAGTTCAGAAGGACTTGATCAGATTTATGATAGGCTACAAAAGCTTATCAGTCAGCTAAAGATTCATGAAGAAACTATTTCTCAAGAAGATCTGAATCTGAAGTTATTAAGAAGTCTGCCATCTGAGTGGAAGACTCATACCCTGATTTGGAGAAACAAACCAGATTTAGAAACTCTAAGCATGGATGATCTGTACAACAATCTGAAGATTTATGAAGCTGAAGTCATAGGGTCATCTAGCACAAGCCAAAACATACAAAACATAGCTTTTGTGTCTTCCAATATCACTGGCAGCACCAATGAAGCAGTTAAGATTGCTCATGGTGTTCTGCTGCTAACTCCAAGGCTAATGCTTCTACTTTACCAAATGTTGATAGTCTGAGTGATGTAGTGATCTACTCCTTCTTTGCTAGTCAGTCTAACAGTTCACAATTAGACAATGAAGACCTAAAGCAAATTGATCCTAATGATTTAGAGGAAATGGACTTAAAGTGGCAGATGGAAATGCTGACAATGAGAGCAAGGAGATTTCTCAAAAAGACAGGAAGGAATCTAGGTGTTAATGGGACTGATACCATTGGCTTTGACAAGACCAAGGTGGAATGCTATAATTGCCACAGAAGAGGTCATTTTGCTAGGGAGTGTAGGGCACCTAGGAATCAAGATAGCAGCAACAGGGAGACTACCAGAAGAATTGTACCTATTGAGGAAACTACTTCTAAAGCCTTAGTGTCCCAATGTGATGGTTTAGGCTATGATTGGAGTGACCAGGCTGAAGAAGGACCTACCAATTTTGCACTTATAGCTTATACTTCTTCAAGTTCTTCAAGTTCTTCATGCTCAGATTTTGAGGTATCAACTTGTTCTAAAGCATGTTTAAAATCTTATAAAACTCTCAAAGAACATTATGATAATCTGACAAAAGATTTTAATAAGTCTCAATTAAATGTAGGAGCTTATAAATCAGGCCTAGAATCTGTAGAGGCTAGACTAGACGTGTATAAAAAGAATGAGGCTGTTTTTGAAGAGGACATAAAGATTTTAAAACTTGATATTATGTTGAGAGATAATGCTTTAACAGAGCTTAGAAAGAAATTTGAAAAATCTAAAAAAGAAAGAGACGATTTAAAACTTACCTTAGAAAAGTTTGAAATTTCATCTAAAAATCTAAGCAAACTGCTAGATAGTCAAATAAGTGATAAGTTCAAGTCTGGTTTGAGGTTTGATAGTCAAGTGGTTGATAGTCAGGTAAATGATAAGTACAAAAAAGGTGAAGGGTATCATGTTGTTCCCCCTCCCTATACTGGAAACTTCATGCCCCCTAAACCTGATTTGGTACTTGCTGATAAGGATGAATATGTATTTAATGAGTCAGTAACTAGTGTACCTGCAGCTGCAATTAGTAAAGATAAGATTAGTGAGTCAAGACCCAAGTCTGTTAGTAAACCACTTATTGAAGACTGTGTATCTGACAATGAGAATGAGAATGAGTGTAAGTCTAGATAGAGAAAACCTAGTATTGCTAAAGTAAAATTTGTTAAATCTTCTGAGCATGTGAAATCACCTAGGAAGTCTGTTAAGAAGGTAGATAACAGTAAGCAAGCTAATTATCCTAGGAAAAACAATCAAAGTCCTAGAGGTAACAAGAGAAACTGGAATAATTTGATAACTCAAAAACTAGGAAGTAATTTTGAGTTTAAAAATAAAGCTTGCTATGTATGTGGCAGTTTTAACCATTTGATCAAAGATTGTGATTACCATGAAAAGAAAATGGTGTAAAAACTTGTGTGGAACAATGCTAGAAGAGTGAATCATCAAAATTCTCAAAGGATGACTCACCCTCATCCAAAAAGAAATTTTGTTCCAAAAGCAGTCTTAATGAAATCTGGCCTTAACACACTTAATACTGCTAGGCAAAACTCTTCAAGAGCAGCAGTATCTGTTTCTACTGCCAGACCAATTAATACTACTTACACAAGACCAATAGTGAATAGTGCAAAACCAGTGTTAAATGTTCTTAATAGAGCACATTCACATGTTAAAAGACCCTTTAATAAGTTCACAACAAATAAGAATAATGACTTCATTGAAAAAGTTAATACTGTTAAGGAAAATGTTACTACTGCTGGGCCAAAAGCAGTAGTAAGTGATAATAAGGGAAATGAGGTTAATGATGTTAAGGCTTCAGCATGTTGGGTCTGGAAACCAAAGAAAAAAGTTTTAGACCATGTCTCCAGACACAATGGTGCATCAATGAACTTTAAAAGATTTGAATATATTGATGCACAAGGCAGATCCAAGTCTGTGATGGCTTGGGTTCCCAAAAGAAACTAATTTTCTTACCATTTTGTGCAGGGCAATCCACAACAAGATTTGAAGGATAAAGGGGTGATTGACAATGGATGTTATAGGCTCATGACAGGAAACAAATCCTATCTTACAGATTATGAAGAAATTGATGGAGGATTTGTTGCATTTGGAGGTAATTCTAAAGGAGGGAAAATTACTGGGAAAGGTAAAATAAGAACTGGTAAATTGGATTTTGAAGATGTGTATTTTGTAAAGGAACTACAGTTTAACCTCTTTAGTGTCTCACAAATGTGTGATAAGAAGAATAGTGTTCTTTTTACTGATACTGAATGTGTTGTTCTATCTCCAGACTTTAAGCTAACTGATGAAAGTCATGTTTTGCTCAAAGTTCCTAGAAAGGATAACATGTACAGTGTTGATTTAAAGAATGTTGTTCCTCAAGGAGGTCTCACTTGTCTCTTTGCAAAAGCCATACCAGATGAATCTAATCTTTGGCATAGGAGGCTTGGACATGTAAATTTCAAAACACTAAATAAACTAGTAAGGGGAAACCTTGTAAGAGGTCTACCTTCAAAGCTTTTTGAAATTAATCAAACATGTGTTGCTTGTCAAAAGGAAAAGAAACACAGAGCTTCTTGTAAGACCAAAACTGTGAGTTCAATCAGCCAACCTTTACAAATGTTGCACATGGATTTATTTGGTCCAACTTTTGTAAAGAGTATAATGAAAAAGATGTACTGCCTAGTTGTCACAGATGACTTTAGTAGATTTAGTTGGGTTTTCTTTTTAGCAACTAAGGATGAGACCAGTGGAATCCTTAAGGCTTTTATAACAGGAATAGAAAATCAAATAAATCACAGAGTCAAAATAATCAGATGTGACAATGGAACTGAATTTAAGAATAAGGAAATGAATCAGTTCTGTGAGATGAAAGGGATTAAGAGAGAATTTAGTGTTGCTAGGACTCCACAACAAAATGGAGTAGCTGAAAGGAAAAACAGAACACTAATAGAGGCTGCTAGGACTATGCTAGCTGATTCAAAGTTACCTACTACCTTTTGGGCTGAAGCAGTTAATACTGCTTGTTATGTACAAAATAGGGTATTAGTAATTAAGCCTCACAACAAGACCCCTTATGAACTTTTCCATGGTAGAACACCAAGTTTAAGCTTTATGAGACCATTTGGGTGTCCTGTTACAATTCTCAATACCTTAGATCACCTAGGTAAGTTTGATGGGAAGGCTGATGAGGGATTCTTTGTTGGATACTCTGTGAATAGCAAGGCATTTAGAGTATTTAACAGTAGAACCAGGATAGTAGAGGAGAACTTGCACATTACTTTTCTTGAAAATAAACCTAATGTTGCAGGAAGTGGACCAGAATGGCTTTTTGATATTGATACACTAACAAAATCTATGAATTATAAGCCAGTTGTTGCAGGGAATCAATCTAATGGTAGTGCAGGTACAAAAGCATGTGATAATGCAGGTAAAGCTAGAGTGGAGACAGTACCTGGCAAAGATTACATATTGCTACCATTTTTGACTCAAGATCCACTATTCTCTTCTAGTTTAAAAGATTCTCCTGATGCTGGATTCAAACCATCAGGGGAGGAGGAAAAGAAGGATGCTGAAGATCTAGAGAATGAAGATAATGAGGTGCAAATACAGAGGAGCCAAGAGTTAATCAAGAGAAAGATGAAAGTGTTAACAGTACTAACAATATTAATACTGTTAGTTCAACTGTTAATACTGCTAGCATAAAAGATAATGCTATTAATGAGAATTTAGTCTATGGATGTGATGATGATCCAAATATGCCTAATTTGGAAGAGATTGTCTATTCAGATGATGATAAAGGTGTTGGTGGATGAAAATGGGTTGTTAGTACTATTCAACATAGAACAAACCATAAAGACCTTAAAAATTGCTTGTTTGCTTGCTTTTTATCATAAGAAGAACCCAAAAAGGTAATTCATGCATTAAAGGATCCAAGCTAGATAGAGGCTATGCAGGAAGAGCTTCTACAATTCAAGCTACAAGAAGTTTAGACTTTTGTGGATTTACCAAATAGAAAAAGAGCTATAGGCACTAAATGGGTCTTCAAGAATAAAAAGGATGAAGAGCGATTATGATATGAAATAAAGCAAGAATTGGTTGGCTCAAGGTACACAACAAGAAGAAGGGATTGATATGATGAAGTCTTTGCCCCTGTTGCAAGAATTTGATGCAATTAGCTATTTTTCGCTTATGCTGCATTATAAAAGATTTTGTGGTGGTATCAAATGGATGTGAAAAGTTCTTTTCTTTATGGGAAGATTGAAGAAGAGGTGTATGTATGTCAACCACTAGGATTTGAAGATCCAGACTTTCTTGATAGAGTGTACAAGGTTGAAAAAGCATTGTATGGACTACATCAAGCTCTAAGCTAGGTTATGAAACAATTGTCAAACATATCTGTTGGGACATAAGTTTCAAAGAGGGAAAAATTAACAATACCGCTATTTCATCAAAAGGTACAAAGGTGATATTGTTGGGGTCTTCAGTGTATGTGGATGATATCATTCTTTGGTTCAACAAAGAATGTGATTCTGTTGCCTATGAATTTGAGAGTTGATGATGAGAAATTTTAGTTGAGTTATGTGGGTGATCTATTATATTCTTTTTGAGGATTACTAGTGCTGCTGATGAAGGATTGCATTCTTTATTAGTCAAGATAATTATGTTGGTGAAATTATAAAGAAATTTGGGTTTATGAAGTCAGACTGCAAAGACACACAATGAAACTTCAAGTGTAGACCAGTTCTGCTCAAGGATGAAGTTGGTGAAGAAGTGCGGATGTTCAATATGTACTAGGGAAATGAATTGGTTACATTAGATGTATCTTAATCTTCAAAGATCCTGCATCATGTTTGCAGTGTGTGCATGTGCTAGATACCAAGTCAATCCAAAGGTTTCACATCTTTATGCTGTGGTGAAAAGGATTTTTAGGTACTTAAAAGGTCAACCAAAATTAGGCCTTTGGTATCCAAAAGATTCTCCTTTTGATTTGGTAGCATACACTGATAGTGATTATGCTGGAGCAAGCTTGGATAGGAAGTCTACAACAGGAGGTTGTCAATTCCTTAGAAGTAGATTAATATCATGGCAGTGCAAGAAACAGACAGTGGTTGAAAATTCCACAACAGAAGCTGAGTATGTGGCTGCTTCAAGTTGTTGTGGACAAGTGCTTTGGATTCAGAATCAACTACTTGATTATGGGTACAATTTTATGCATACCAAGATATTTAATTTGTCCAATAACAGTACTATTTGCATAATTAAAAATCATGTTTTTCATTCAAAAACAAAGCATATAAAGATTAGACAACATTTTATTAGGGATTGCAATGAAAAGAAGTTTATTCAAATGGTCAAAATCCATACTGACAAGAATGTTGCAGATTTACTTACAAAAGCTTTTGATGTATGTCTTAGGTTTCATATATTTGATTGCTAGTATTGGAATGCTAAATCCTTAAAATCTTTTATCTCTTTATGTTTTTAGAGTTTTATATGAATTAGTATGTTATTCACTTTCATCTAAAGTTTAGGCTGTTAAGTATACATTAGTGACATGCCTAGTTATACTTAATATTGCTGAGTTTTAACTGTTAGTTTATCTTTATACTATTAGGTATAATTATATTGTGATTATTATTGGCAATTTGCTATGGATTGTGTTTTCTGGGTTTTTGATAACATTTGCAGAAAGAAATGCAAAGTATATGGTTAGATTGATGATGGAAAAGCTGGTTATTAGAGAAAATAGACAGAGAGTTTTGGTGAGAAAAAGAATTGGTGAGAATAAAAACAAAAAGAGAGTTGTGTGGAATAAAAACAGATAAAGTGATATTTGGTGAGTAAATAAGAATTAAGAAAAAAGGGGGGGGGGGGGGGGGGGGAAGTGGTGACGTTGAAAACAGAAGGTGTTAAATATATTAAAAACAGACAGAGTGTTTGGAATGGAATTAGAGTTAATGTTTGTGACTCAAAGTTAATGCTTGCTAGCATTAACCTAATTATGTTGGTAAAGTTATTGCTGTTACGCATAAACTTACTTTGACTAGTGAAAAGTTAATGTGCTAGGGCATTAAAAATTACTACTGCTGGTTTGGAAAATTAAGTGAACTAGGCATAAATACTATTGTTGGGCCCCGAAGTTAAATGTTGTGAGGTATTTTCATAAATACTTCGATTAAGGGTTTCAATCACTCATTTAATCGATTTCATTCACTCATATACTCTCTAATCACTAACCCTAACTCAATTTTATCATTCATCATCAAAACCCAACACAAATGGCGGATCTAAAGTTTGTAGATACTCACAATTTGGTCGCGTTTTTGTCTAAACCCAGAAAAAGAAGGGTTTGAGCAGATAGTGGATTTTCTGAATGCAAATCCTATAAGATATGCACTAACGATAAATCCCACTATATACATTTCATGCATAGAATAATTCTGGTCTACTGTCAAAGCCAAAACTGTCAATAGGGAAGTACAGCTGCTTGTCCTAGTGGATGGAAAGAAGATAATCATAACTGAATCAACTGTGAGAAGAGATCTTCAACTAGAAGATGCTGAAGGTGTTGATGTTAACCAATTCCTACCATATTATGATAACAATCCCTTACACTGATGGGGTATGAGAAAATTTCACAGAAGCTTACTTTCTATAAGGCATTCTTTTCCCCACAATAGAAATTTCAGATTCATACTATTTTACAATGCCTAGGTTCTAAGACTACTACATGGAGTGAGTTTAGTAGCACTATGGCATCTGCAATTATCTGTTTAGCTACAAACCAGAAGTTTAACTTTTCAAAATATATTTTTGAAAGTATGGTGAAGAACTTGGATAATGTGGGCAAATTTTTGATGTATCCAAGTTTTATACAAGTCTTTTTGGATAAACAACTTGAAGGGATGCCTACTCACAACAGAATATATATTGCACCCTCTCACATTAAGAAGATATTTGGGAATATGAGAAGGGTAGGGAAAGGTTTTTCTAGAAGGGAAACACCATTATTCCAAACAATGGTTGTCAAGATCAAGCAGACATGGGTGAAGGTTCAGCAAATCCCACTGATCCCCATCACACTCTTACTTTTATTTCTAACCATTAACATCTCAAACCTTTAAAGAAAATAAAAAACCTAGGGAAGCAAAGAGGGAAGGAAACCTCAAATTACCTCAGTCTTGTAGCCCTTACTAAACAAGCTAGCAGATGATGGCTTGTCTATAAGGAGTTGGATGACAGTTTGGTGAGGGCTATCACTACTGCTTCTAGCTTAGAAGCAGAGCAGGACAGTGGTAACATAGCTAAGACCCAATCTAAAGCAACACCTAATGAATCTAGTTCCATAGGAACTACTTCAGGTAGTGGTCCCATGCGCCAAGAAACCATGGGGGATACTATTGCTCAAACTAGGTTTGAGAATGTATCTAAACATTCCAATGATCCACTGCTCGCAAGACGGTTAAAACACACTTTGCAAGTGGTGAGGATAGTCTGAAAACTTAATGAATTGATGGAATTAATGTACCAATTTTACAAACAAGGTTTTTGATTTGGAAAGACAAGGACACACCAAGCTGAAGCGATTGGTAGTTTAGAGGAGGTCAAGAAGCTTGAACAGAAAAAGAGGTTAAGAACTCATGGGCTTAAAAGGTTATACAAAGTTGGTCTTACAGCTAGGGTAGAATCCTCTAGAGATGAAGAAAGTTTGGGTAAGGATGCATCCAAATAGGTAAGGATAAATACTATTGATGCTGATGAAGACATTACCCCAGTTAATGATTAAGATGATGCTGATATGTTTGATGTGAATACTTTGACTAGTGATAAGGTGTTAGCAGAACAAGAAGTTGCTACTAAAGATGTAAATTTGACTGTTGATGAAGTTACTTTGGCTTAAGCACTTGCTGCTTTGAAAAGTGTAAAACCCAAGGTAAAAGCCAATGTTGTAGAAGAGCCAAGTGTACCAGTTAGTGCTGCCAGTACAAAGGTTAGTGTTGTTACAACTATAACAACTACTACAATTCCAACTCCATGGAAATGAATTGTCATTACTAAGCTAGGTACATCTACGAAAACAACAACAACAATAACAATTTCCTTACAACCATCACAGGCAAAAGTTCAAGACAAATGCAAAGGAACTATAGTAGAACCTGAGAAGCCTTTGAAGAAGAAAGATCAAATCAGTTTTGAAGATCAAGAAGCTATCAGATTACAAGATGAGTTTGATGAAGAGGAAAGACTTGCAAGGGAGAAAGATGAAGCCAATGTAGCCTTGACTGAAGAATAGGATGATATTCAGGCTTAGGTTGATGCTGATTACCAGTTGGCTCAAACACTGCAAGCTGAAGAACAAGAGCAGTTCACAACTGAACAAAGAGCCACATTGTTTAAAGAACTCCTAAAGCAAAGAAGAAAGCACTTTGCAGCTAAAAGAGTAGACGAGAAGAGGAAGAAACCACCAACCAAAACTCAACAGAAGAAGACCATGATTACCTACCTTAAGAACATGGAAGGTTGGAAGCACAAAGACTTAAATCTAAAGAATTTGATTCTATCAAAGAATTGTTTTTGACAACTGACTTTTAAAAGAGGGTGAAACATGTTTTTGGATTATAAAACAGGACCGTGGGTGGAAGGTTAGTTCATAGAGAGCAGGGGGGGAGATGAGCTAGACATGAGGGTCACTACTACAAAGCCAAAAAGGTGGGATGATGTTCAAGAACAGTTGAAGAGGATGATGATCAAGACAGCAGCTAAGATTTAAAGGCTCATGGAAATTAATTCTGGTGAAGAGGAAGTAGCAATTGATGCTATTCCTTTGGCTACTAAGCCTCCAACCATTGTTAACTGGAAGATTCATAAAGAAGGAAAGAAAAACTATTACCAGATCATCAGAGTTGATGGAAGTTCAAAGATGTACTTAGTCTTCAGTCATATACTCAAAAGCTTTGACAGAAAGATTTTAAAACTCTATGGAAATTAGTAAAAGCTAAATAGGGATCAACAAAACCAATAGAGGACTTAGATTTGATTTTATGGGGAGATTTAAAGACAATGTTTGAACCACATGTTGAAGACAGAGTCTGGAGGAATCAACAGGATTACAAAGTGTTGGATTGGAAACTATATGACTCCTGTGGAGTTCATTCCTTAAGGATGACTACATATGCACATTTCACTTGATGGTAGAAAGAGATTCCTGTACACCTGCCTACAATTCTGAATATGTTAAACAAGAAGCTTCAATGTGATCATTTCAGAGAAATAGCATATTAGCTTCTTAAACTTCTCACAAAACAGCTTAAGAATCAATGAAGTGTTTGGAAGCATCCTCCTGGTGATTAATGAAGCTTTTAATGAAGAAACTTGATGATTTTGGAGATAAATATCAAGTTTAGGGGAGATCTGTTGGATTAAACAGATTTCTTGATGCTGTTTGGAATTACTACTGTTCTTATTGATGTTAATGCTGCTCAGTCAAAGTTAGTGCTGCTGGAGAATTTCAATGAAAATTATTCTAAGTATTTAAGACTGTTGGTGAAGTTACTACTGCTAGAGGAAGTTACTACGGCTAGAGGAAGTTACTGCTGCTAGAGGAAGTTACTACTGCTAGTGGAAGTTAAGACTGCTCAGAGACTTAGAAGAAAAACTGCTGAGTAGTTACTACTGCTAGTATAAAAGTTACTACTGCTAGTATAAAGTTACTACTGCTGAAGGAGTTAATGTTGCCAGTGAAGAAGTTAGTACTGTTGAGTTAGTTAGTAATGCTTATGTGATTTGTATGGGATATTTTGGTAAAAGATATGTATAAGTTATTTATTTAGAAGATTATGATTACTTAGGAAAGTATTGTAAGCCATTTAGGACTCCTTGGTGTATAAAAGGAGGTCCTAGGGCATAGAGTTGAATATATAGTTTTGATACAGTATCAAAACCAAACGAGTCATTCATAGAATTATCATAGCTTCAAGGTCTTTGTAACCCTAATACTTTGAGAGTATTTGTATTATTTTCTTAATAATATTGGAGCTTTTATGTTTTATTGAATTATATGTTCATTGTGTTTTACTGTTTCATTGAAAACTCTTCTTAATTAACCCGATTACGATTTCTGCTTTATCTTTTAATACATTCAGAAAAGTTTCTAACTTTAATGGTGTATAGATTTATCTAATATAACTAAACCTTAAATAGCTTAAAGAATTCGATATATAGAAGTGTTGAAGTGGGACCAACAAACAATATTGCCGTGTGTAAAATCTAGCTGATAAATTAAGCTTACGAAATAAGCCAAAAAAACTTTAGAATAAGATAGCTTGATAATCGAATATAACTGAAAATAATCAGAATCTGAACTGAATAATAAGCTGAATCTGATCAAATAAACTAAATAAGGTGAATCACGACTTAATAAGCTCAAAATAAGCCGAAACTGGACTGAATAAGCCGAAAACATCACAAATCGCCTTTGAGCTCTGATACTACCTGTGAGGTTTCTCAATTCACGATCTCGAGAGGTCAGAGATGCTCAAAGTATGAATAAGCCATAATAGAGAGAGAGTATTTTCACTATTTTCAAAACTTTATTAAAAGGTAAAATGAAAGGAAAATACAATTTGGAGTTTCACCTCTAATGTTGATTAGAGAGGAGTATTTATAGGGAAAACTCAAGGGAACTTGGCCTAAGTTCTTTCTGGCCTCTTGTGTTTTAACTTATAACATAAACTAGTGTATATTGAATATAGACACCGACATTTTAATCCTAATAAAACTCTACCCCTAATACCAACGACTGTAATTGTAGGCCAGAAACATAACATATAATATGTACCCATGCTATAGCAATCCTGCTTTGTACAAACATTATGCCATGTCGTCCACATAAATCTAATGACGCTAACTGATGAGGTGTACTTTTATACACTTTTTTGGGTCATTTAACCCTTAAAATCATGCAAATGTGCTCGTTTATTGCACTAAATCCTTTCTTTTAGTGTTCATGGTAATTGGAAGGCACTTGGAAAGTTATTTCACGTGACTTAGGCTCAATTTGGGGAAGATAAAAGACAAGTTTCAGCTTCGTGACCACCTTTCTGACGCCTTCACTGAATGTTCCCAGAAAGTGTCAATAAAAAATCAATTCTGACATTTTAGTAAATTCCAACAATCTTAGTGACAGGACGTCATGGACAAAAAGTATCATCAAGGGACTGGCTTCAGATCATTTGGTGACGCCTCAGAATGAGGCTAGCTTATGTTACCCTAATTGTCCATTGACGATGGTGACGAATGTCTAGGCTTTTAAATTGACGTCGTCAGATGTATTTTTCTATATATATTCTTGAAAAAATTTCATTAAATCGCGTGGAACATTGGAGAGTCTTTGAGAGCTGATACATAGATGAATTTTAGGGCTTTTTATCCCCTAGGTACTTCATATACTCACATGTTAATCATACAATTATGACGTGTTTCAATTGTTTGATTATGTGTTTATCTTTTCTTATTGTTAACATGTTAGGATAAATTAATTAGTGTTTGCTTAGGATTGCATGAAACTTGGTTGTAATACTTGATCTATTATTTCTTGCTAGTGGTGTGCATGTTAGGTAGTTGAAAACTAGTTAAACTCATACCTTAGTTAGAATACTACTAATAAAAACGTGAACAATAATGAACCATGCGTTATTAGGTAGGTTAATTTATGTGGAATTTATTGTATGTGGTGTAACTATGGGTCGGTAGATATATGAGTTTGAGTAGCCTACTTAGGTGATCAATTTGCGCGGGGTTTGACAACCAAATATTAATTAGGGAATACTTCACTTACAACTGGCAAAGGGCTCAGTGACAAATGTAATGAGGTTGTGTAACTTGGAGTAGTGCATCTTAAGTGATCATGTTTGTTTACCTATACGAGTTCCCACCACGTATACATTTCTTTCATAGATGGGAGTAGTTTAAATTAGTTAAAACCCTTCTCTAAAAATATTTGATTTACTTGCTTTCCAAAAGGGTTAATTGCCTAAAAATGTATTATACTTGTCACTTTTTGTCATTGTATGTAGACAACTATTTTTTTTGCCATTGTGTTGCTTAACTTTTGAATTCGTGTTTATTGTGTGTAGTCTTGAGACTAATTCGCATTGTAAAAATGGACCATTTAGCCTTCAAAATTTTGAAAAAGTAAAGCGTAAAAATGGTCCACAAAATACACACAATGCACAAATTTAAAAGTTGATCGACACAACAGAAAAAATACTAAAACTAAAAAAACTAACAAAAACATACATCAAAATACAAACAAACACACAAAAAAAAACACATACAAAAAAATAAACACAAAAAACAAATATACAAACAACAATAATATATAAAAAATAAATACAATACCAAAAACAAACACACCCAACCATAAAACCTACTACAAAAACACAAAACCAATTCTTAACACAAAAAAAATAGTTGTTACTATACAATGACAAGAGTAGGCAAGTATAGTACATTTTTAAGCAATTAACCCATTTCCAAAAAACATTAAAAAACAAATACACAAAAAATACTCTTCCCTCAACCCTTAGACCATAGTGACATACATTTCGATCTACTTACTCTTCGCCTAGAGAACGATCAACCTCCCTGAGTCTTGCATATACTACACTACATCAATTAGGTACTCTGCATAGGCGGGTTGTAAAAATTATTGTGTTGCAACTCTGATGGTCATCACGTTTATTGACGCAGTGCTCAGAGAATAGTCTAACGTTTAGTATTCGATTTGCTTAGGTCTAATCATAGATACTATCAATTAAGATTTTCTTTTCTTGTCATTATCCTTCTCTTAGTCTATCTTTTCTTTGTGCGTTTGTTTGTTAAAATCCATTTACTACTCCATTCTTCACTATAGAGAACGCGAATCCACTATCACCACCCGAATCACTAACTTCACCTTTTAGAAGAAGGGTTTGAGAGCTCAACAAGCTTCTTGAATCCTTGAACTTAGTTTTCCCACCCCTCAATAGTGAGAAATCTTGCTTGGAAGATGAGGTTAGGTCTAAAGAGATTTTTTGAGGAAATTATGAGTAAGGAAATAGAAGAAGAATTAGAATAGGAGTTGGGTGAGGAATTTGAGATGGAAGAAGAAGATGACGAATTAGGTGTCGACTAGTTTGACAAATTTCCCACAAAAGATTAATTATCCTACCATTGGTACTTATTGCATGATCATCGCCCATTTTTCCATAAGAGGCTCCCAGTCATAGGAAGAGGCGATCCTTTGAGTATAAATATACCATGCAATATATGTTACATCTACGTTAGAAAAGCTTACATTGACCTAAATTCCCCCGTAAACATCATGTCTAGTATACACTATAATTGGGCTATGATAAAATGCCAACGTCTGTGACTAGAGAGATCCGGAGCCCACCCACCCCCCCCCCCCTTCTCACACACGAGAAACACTAAAAAGAGATAAGTAACTTTATTGGAAACGTAGAGTTTACATGTCTTTGTACGGGAATTTTATATATACGTACGGAATTCTTAAATCGTAGAAGATGTATGGATCGGCTATTAGATAGTTGTTTCACATGTTAGTATTAGTAAGCCATTGTTAAGGCTTTTTTAACTTGACCTATGATCATTTATTAGGTGTAAGTTAGTTCACGGCGAAAATAGAAGAAGTTGCTAACCAAATGCCTCACAGAAACCGTACCTTCTCACTTTCTTGCTGGCTTGACTTCTTGACTTAGTGATAAATCTTGAAAAATATTACATGCGGGCCGTCTACTTTAGAAGTGATACTAATAAGAGAAAATGAGTGGATTGTGTGATGAATAAGATGTTTGGCTTTTACAAGGGTTGTTTAGGATTAGGACTCAAATACAAATTCAATAAAGAGGATGTTGAATATGGGACGGGTGATGAAGTCACCTAATAGGTTGTGACTTTGAGTTTAGCTACAAGACTCGTAAATAAAGAAAAGTGCTAGGTGGGAGGCAACCCATTTTTATTTTTATGCATTTTAGGAGTGTCATGTATTTTTATATTTTATTGTTTATCTTTATATGTTTGAATGCTATGTGATCATGCTATATTTTGTTTTTAACTTTGTCTTAATTACATATAAAGGTATTTTGCATAAAATAAGTGTAGGGAAACATGTAAAATAAATAGTTTAAGTAATTCACTTTTTTGTTTGTTTTGTTTGAGTCATTTACTTATGCTAACCTATGACATTTCGCGTTTTCAAGGTCACTATTAAATCTCGACTTAATTTCTATTTTTACTTTTAGTAAAATAATGAGTTTTGCCTTTTTGACGATTTAGTAAAATCAGCCGTTTTTTAAATATATTTCGCGAGCTCGTGGATTATGATCGTTATCGTTTAAATATTCTAAGACAGTCAACATATTCTATATTCTCGTCTCGATTGGCCTCAAAATAATTATTTTTTTAATTCCTAGTTGTTCTCGTGTTCAGCAGAGCAATCCTTGTTCAAAATTTTACAATTTGTTAAAGGTATCGCCTTGGAAGGGCGTAATTCGCTTTGGGAAACGTGATAAGCTGAGTCCACGGCACATTAGGCCATTCAAAATCATAGAAAGAATTAGTCCCGTGGCATACAAGTTGGGGCTTCCTGATAAACTCCGTGGGATTCATAACACCTTCCATGTTTCGAATCTCAAGAAATGTCTAGCGGATGAAAACTTGGTTATCCCACTTGAAGAGATCCAACTTGATGACAAATTACACTTTATCGAAGAACCAGTAGAAATCATGGACCGCAAAGAGAAGCAACTCAAGCAAATTCGAATTCCTATTGTCAAGGTATGATGGAATTCTAGACGAGGTCCAGAATACACTTGGGAGCGAGAAGATTTCTTCAAAAGAAATTACCCTCATCTTTTCTCGAGTAATCCGAAGACAAGAAAAAGGAATCGAGCACCGGGACGACGATCCCTTAAGGAGGGAAGGATGTAACATTCCGTATTTAAGGTCACTATTTACTTTGAGCTTTATTTCTATTTTCATTTTTAAGCGAAGTTATTAATTTTACGTTTACCCGATTTAGTAAGAATTTCCCGTTCTTAGCTTTGCGTGAGCCGTATTTGGAAATATATTCCGTCTTCATTCCTTAAGTGGTTTAATAATCTCATAATATTCCTCGGTGATTATAAGCCACACCATTTTCATTTTCCGTTGTGTTTCGCGTTTACGTAAATTTCTTGCTTAAAACTCGCGTTTTACCTTAAAAACTTTACTTTTATTTAACAAATACTTTACCACACTTTTAATTAATCCTACACACAATTTTTATTTTTATTTTTTTCACACACCAAGGCCTATGGCCGGCTTATACACATCCACACACAACCTTTTTCACTTTTTACACTTCCTATAAACTCACTCATTTCCTCATTTTTCCATACATGCACATCTCTTCATTTTCACAAAGTTTCAAAACTCTCTCTTCTTCCTTTTGGTCCTTTGTTGCTGCCGAAATTAGTACCACCACCACAATAATCTTACAAATTTATTCATCTCATTTTTAGCATCTTAACACCCTCCTTGTGGTGCTTGCAAAGTTTGGTAGTTTTTCTTGAAGTTTTGAAGAAGTTATTAAGGTTACTTCTTAATCTTTAATTTTCTTTTAATTTTAATCCATGAAAATGGAAGTTTGATTCTGGAAATACATATTTATATGATGATGAGTTGTGTTTAAGAGCTTGGGATGGCATTGCATGTGATTGATTAGAGTTAGGATTGATGTTTGGATAGGTTTTAAAGTAAATAATAGGGACTGTTTTGAAACAGTAGCAAAAACGGGTTATAGCAAAAATATTTTGGCTTGGAGCCTATGATTAAATTACATGACTGGAAAGATACATGTCTTAGCATCATAGGATAGTTGGATGCTCAACCAACTCCTTGGGATGAGGGAGATATGGTCAAAATACGAAAGTAGGTCAAATCTGGACCTATGATTAGAAAACGAGTTAAACTCCAAATTTTTGCCATAAAATGTTAGGTTTTAAAGATTGGGTCAGTGGTAGACATCTTAAGGAAGCCATAGCCTTTGGCCTCACCTTCATTTCTATCATGGTTTGGGATTTATGGCCATTTTAGTAAAGGGTAAAATTTTTGGAAACTTTCTGTTTTGGATAACCAAGGGTAAAACAGTCTTTTCACATAGTTACGAAACTTTGTAAATTATGAGACTTACATTTTTGGAAACTAGACACAAATAGATTTCCAGGAGTGAAAGCCTCACATATAGAACATTTGTGAGCTAGGAGATATGAGTCCATGAAGTCGAGTTAAAATCAAAAACTGAGTTTTTACGTCTAGTCAAAAAATTTAAAAATGTATAGTACACCGTGATAAAATAAAAGTTAAAAGCCGAAACTTAGTAGATGTTCATTTGCCTATAAGACCAGGTCACAAGTCAATTTGGGGTTAAAAAGGACTTGGGGAAGTTCTAGTGGAATGCCATGCTTATCTCGGAAACACATCTCATGATCACATGTTTAATTTTTACGTATTGTTACTTTCTACGTACTAAATCGCGTCACGTCTTTTAGGAGGTGCTTAGGAGTACTTCCCGCTCGTTCGAGACTCGTCATACTTCTGATTTAATTGGTCTTATGGTGAGTTCATAGCCTCGCCTTTCAACTTTTAAACTGTATTTATAAACCCCGCGAGGAAGATACATGCTTGTTTTATAAACTGAACACAAGAAATTTTGTGGTATGCTGGACCCGAATATGAGATTAATTGCATGAGTAGCTATTGCCAAAAGACCCTAACATCATGAACTGTTAATTGCCTATAATGGGTGAGCGCTAGTACAAGTAAATAGATCTATTGGGTTTGACAGCCCTGTCCGGGGGTATGAATCGAATCCTTTCGAGCACCCAGTCAACGGACAATTTGTATTTAGAATTTAGGTATAAGGCAATAATACCTAGTTATGGGGCAACTGATTTACATACAAGATATGTGTTAACGTTAAGGCTCGGTGTCATGAGCTCATTGCAATAGAAACATGATTAATGGCTTGTCCGTACAACAAGTCACTCGATGAACTAAACTTGTGTTCCTTTTTATCTCTTACAAACTCTATGGATTCACTCAACATTTTTGTTGACTTTTTAAGCATGTTTTATCTCAGGTAACCAAGGGTGATGGATGCTGTGTACGAGGAGTCTGCGCTAAAGTTTTAAAGAACTTGTATTTTGTTCCATTTTATCAAACTAATCATCCATGTTTTGGAAAACTTATGTTATGTATTTGGTGACGATCGTGTGGGACGTATGTTTAATTACTCTGAAATTTCTTTAAATGGAACAATGTTTTTAAACGCCTCTTTTCGAGTCGTTTTCTATATCCTTGTGCAATTGAACTATGAATTAACACCCAATGTTGTATATTCCACTGTGTGAAATTTGGGGGTGTTAAGGTTCGAACATTCCGGACTGTGGCTTTCAAACAAATTTGAATATTTTTGATGCATTTGATGATGGCCGCAGGAGCTTCATCTTTTTTCTTCAAAAATCTAAACCAGGTAAATCTTGAGTAATCGTCGACTATCACTAAGATATACCTTTTCCCGTTAATACTAGCCACACACATCGGGCCACACAAATCCATATGCAAAAGATTTAGTTTCTCTTGGTTAGTGTCTTCAGCTTTGGGTTGATGAGAGGTTTTCTTGCTCTTCCCTAATGCACATGCTGAACACAAATGATCTTTCAAAAATTTAAGCCTAGGAATTCCTCTTGCAAGACCGTCTTTAGCTAGCTTGTTCAAAGTACCGAAGTTAAGATGAGATAACCGACGGTGCCATAACCAGCTCTTAGTCTTTGACGCTTTAGATAGAAGACAGATCGGAGATGACTTAAGCATGTCATCAAGAGAAATTGTGTACAAATTTGTGTCACGGGACCCTAAAAGTAGATCAACACCTTCTAAATTGCGAATAAAGCAAGTGATTTTCCAAAATGCAACTTTAAGATCCGCATCACAAAATTGGCCAACAGAAAACAAGTTATGTCCAAGTCCCTTAACGTAGTAAACCCCTGAGATAATAATGTTTCCCAGCTGATAGTCACCATACCTTATAATTCTTACAATCTGGTCATTCCTGAATCTAACAGTACCCAAAAATTTACTGACAAAGTTCATGTGCTGAGAGCGATTCCCTGTCATGTGTTTCGAACATCCTGAGTCCAGATACCAGAGTACAATCTGGACAACCTATCTTGACAAGAAAAGAAGATGATGGAATATCTGTAGCATTGGATCCCTAAGTTTGATTGGGTTTCGATTGGTTAGCATTCTTAGATTCTACAATCTTAGCTATTTTCCTCGAACCTATGTTTTTAACATTTTTAGGTTTCTTGGTACAAACTTTTAACTCTGGTTTTTGTATATCATCTGAGTGGGAAGTGGTTTGCTTAGGAGGCACTACGTTAGTTGAGGTGAACCATGTTAAAAGGCACGAGTTACCAACTATAGTGAAAGTTCTGCTTGTTGGTTTCCACTTAAATCCTACTTCAGTGAATACATGACTCATAGGTTTCCAAACATTTTGCTTTTTATGTTTCTTAGCAGATTTAGTATGGTTATTCTTATTTTGCACAAGATCAAGAAGACATTTATCATGAATACCATCGAACATAGATTTATTACAAGTAGCACAGAGAATATCAGAATTCTCATTTGACAAAGACTGGTTAACATCAACATCACAAACAGGTTTAACAACACGATTCATTTTATTAACTTTCCTAGGTTGGGCTTCTACTTTATTCTTCTTGTTCCTACTTGGTGTTTGCGAGATCCTATCATTCTTTTTATTGCCTGGAGGCTTTGATCCGCAATTACTAGTAGAACACTTCACTCCTGTAGAAGACAACACATGTGTGTTAGAATCTAAAGTATTAGAAGACTCTACCTATTTAATGTTGCTTGAGCATGTGAGAGGTTAAGCAAACCTAATGTTCTTGACATTGTTCATGGGTGTAACGGCAACCTTCTTAGTACTAGGTGTTATCGCATTAGGGCACGTATCTTGAACATATACAAGCAACTCCTGAATTCTTGTGGCATACTTACAGGCAAGGTCTAACTCGCTATCTAAAGGTTGTTTCGCCTTAGCTTGTTCGACTATTTCCTGAAGAATATTAGCTTGTTCTTGAGTGTTCCTAAGATAGTTTATGTGAACTTCCCTATTTTGCAATAACCTAGGAGGCAACGGTACTAAATCAAGCTTGAACATGCCTAGAGCAATAGTGGTGGCAGAAGGTATATGTGTAACATTTTCAACAATTTCTTTCCCTTTTGATTTTCGTAAATCATTTTTCAATGATGTTATCACAAAAACCTTATCTTGAATTTGAGCTTTAAATCCTCATTTTCCACATATTTTAAGTTCAGTTTGTTAATTAAAGAGTCACATTGTTCTTTATGACGAACATGTGTCTGTTTGATTGAGTCAAACTGATCTTTAAAAACCAGTTTCACATGATTAATTTCATTATAAAGATGCTCATTTTCTGAAAGTAATTTTGCCACACTATTCTCCAATTCCTCATTTATGGGCTCAAAATCACATTTATCATGATGAACATTCTTTTCCTTATTTTCAAGGATTTGATGGTATCCTTCAACTTAGAAAGTAATAGTCGTGTCCTTTGCTTGGTATAGCCGAGCTTTCTATTCTTTATTTCAAATATCGTGAATTTCAAACAAGCATGTTGATTACGTAAGATCATCAGTTTTGAAAACTTCTTGTTTTAATTGCATTAACACTTCGAGAGAAATACAATGTTTTTCAAGTTGTGAGTGATTTTTCAAAAGATCATTATATGCTTGTTTTGATTTGGAAAGCTCAGCATCAAGATTCAAACACTTTTCATACAATTCACACTTTTGCATTTTCACATTCACATAATCACTATTAAAGACATATAATTCGTCATGTTATCCAGAACATCTTGCGGACATAACTTTTGGTAAGAGGCGTCATTTTTCAAACGAATTTCTTTCTTAGAATTTCCAAAATTTTTGATCAACTGAAGAAACTGTGACAGATGCTTCCATTTGTCAAAAAATATTTGTACTTCTCGTTATTCATTTAGAAGATCTTTTATCAATTTACATTAAAGATGTCTTTTAAAGGATTTTAGAAAATGAATAATTTCATTGTTAAAAATCTGCTTTTGTTCCTTGTCATATTCAAACATCAATCATCAATCGTCTTTCGATATTCCATCTCTAGCCTCGTTGGGACATAACGACCCAGGAACACTCTATACCGCTTCCGGTTTCATTAGTCTCGCGGATTCTGATCCTTGATATATATTTATCTATGTTTACATTTATCTATGTATTTATATCATATATGGATAAGTTTTAAGGAGTAAGTTTCAGCGAGTCATTCAGCCGATAATTCTTGTTGTGGAGAAAAACGTGTTTCAAAATCTTCAATTAGGCTATTTAATTTTTCATAATCAATAGGTTTATGAGAAATTTTCTTTGCAATAACTTCAGGATCCTTTGTTTTTTATTAAACATTTTTTATCGACTCTCTTCTTCCAAAATTAATGTTTCTTCATCATCAATCACATGCATAGCAACATGTGTTTTAGATATAACAGCACCATCATACAAGGTTGGTTTTATCCGCTGAGCTTTCCTAAGGTAAAACGGATTTTGATAACCTAGAGCTTGTTTGTGTGTATTATCATAAAACGCTTGCTGCTTAGTTAACATGTGCAGTGTTAGAGCAGATTGACCCACTTTGTAAACAATATTATCAAGTTCCTTAATCTTCTTTTCCAAATCAATTTCATTTTCCATATATTTATTTTCTTTTTCTTTGGATTCATTTTTGAAAACTGTAAAAAGTTTAAATAAAGATTCTTTCTCTATGATTTGTTTAGAAAGATTTTGCTCAAGTGAGTCAATTTGTTCTTTGAGTGCAAGTTTCTCCCTAATCATATCATCCATTTGAGAATCAATCATTTTTTTCACAACTGCTTAAATCAATATTAAGACGTTGTTCAAAAGTTTTGACCCTTTCCTTATATCTCTTTAGCTTAGCGGTTATTGATTCATTATTTTTTCCTTATTAGCCTTTTCCTAATTATTAACATGATTAATCATTTGTTCTGACATTTATTCAATCACAGATAAAATCATTGAATCTTGTTGTGCTTGCAAATTAATATCTTGAACAGTTTCCTGTTGTGTTTCTTGCAAATATTGAGAATATGGAATGATATTGCTATCACTTGATATCTCATTATCTGTAAAATCCATAACTGGTGAATGTTCAAAATCCTGCAATGCATGCATACTTTGATTTTCCATATCATTCAGATATATTTCAGGATTAGGTACCTCTGAGATAATGTCTGAACCATAGCTGGAAATGTTGGCCATAAGAACCGCTTGAGAAGTCGAGAGATCATCACAGTCAGAATCATAAGTGTCAAGATCTTCAGTTTGGAAAGCAGCATTGTGAGGAATGATTTTCTGAACTTGACTTGCTGGAACTCCTGGATCTGCAAGAAATGCGAGTTGCTCTTCTTCCAATATCTGTCCAACTTCCTGAGCTTCTGCTAACATTGCTTTCTCTTTGTACCATGTTGCATTCCTTGGTTGCTTCGGCTGAGTGCATTGCCTAGCCATATGTCCTTTACCTTGACAGTTGTATCACTTAACAACTCTTGCCTGTCCACTGGCAGTGTTTCCCTTTGAAATAGTAGCACTGTAATTTTGCCCTTGTCTCCCCTGAACTTGTTGCACTGTAACCTTGCTGTGACAAACCGTCAATTTTAGGTCGTTAGTTTATTCTCGAGTATTAAATATATTTTTCAATTTTATGATGAGATATGAACTCACGACTAACCGGGAGAATTAGGGCTTACATTTGTAATTTACGCGACGTTTACAAAGAACCGGCGAATTCTACGTTAAGCATCGATGCTTATATTTTCAAATTGCCATAGAAATACTTTTATTACATTCGTTTTTATTTTTCATGTCTCGTGCTATTTTTACTTTTTTTTTAAAAACCACTACAAATCGTACCTTTTTAAATATCGGACATTGATAATACCCGTATTTACAAATTATGAGGCAAGTTATACAACTCACCCCACTAAACTATAACCCCAAGCGGGGAGGTGTCCCCTTGGCATTGATTCATGCCATGACCTTAAACACTTGGCACTTTGGTCTAAAGCTTGTATAAGCTCACTTTGACCATCAAACACACACACAACTCATTTTATAACTCAAAAATCTGCATTACTCTCTCCCTCCCCCTCCTTTGCCATGAACCATCACCACCACAACACCATTATCATACAATTTTCTAGATCACAAAAATACTACACAAGTAAAGATGATATCCAAGTATAACCCTTGTATTTTAGAGGTGATTTAAAGGGTTTTCAAGAAGGTTATACACAAGTTAGGGCTGAGATTATAAGGGTTATTATAAATTCTATTGGGTAAAGAAAATGGTGATCAAAAGTTATTTTGGGTGAAGATCAAGTTGAAGATTGAAGCTTTGTTATTGTTTTGATCATTTGATCATTTTCTTCATATTTCTTGTGGTAAAATCTCATGAGTTTTGTTTAAGTTCTCTTTTTAGTTTCAAGTGTATATGTACATGCATGATATATGATGATCAAGGATTAAAATGGGCTTTGTGTGTATGAATCTAGGTTAATCATAGCTAAAATAGCCATTTAAACAAGTAAAATGATCATAAAATTTATGGGCTGTAATGAACAGTATGTTTTGTAAATTTCTACAGGTTTGAGGTTGGATTTGAGTACATTAGGATGTAGATAATCCTTTTATGGACACTTGTCAAATTGGATGATTTCTAGAAAGTGAATATTGAGTGAGATATGATCAAAACACCAAAACTAGTGGATTCTGACCTTGCTGTACAGATGGTATAAAAAGTCACATTTACGGACAGAGTTAGTTAAAAAGTTAAAACAATAAGACCTAGATAAAATCATGCAGGTTCTGAATCAATTGGATGGTCAACCAACTAATTACGGTTTGAAAATGGCGTCAAAAACGGTAAAAGTTAGATTTCAGTCCGAATTTGTAACTTAACCTTTATGTAATAAATTGTTCATATGTATAAGTATACTTAAACTAAGTACAAAAATGGTCTTGGATCTGTAAATTACACTTAAATATGAAGTTAAAATATGAAGCTAAGGATATAAATCAGTATCAATTAATACCAATTTACGGTTTTTATAATTATGACTATTTTCTTGCGTAAACATAAAAGTATAACAAAATTTACTACTACCCGGAACACTAATACTATGAAAAAGCGATTTTGTAACGTGAAAATCTTATGTAGTAAGGACCCACTTCTTGGGAGTTTTAAAATACTAACATACTGATAATAAAAGTATCCCGACATCGAGAACCTGAAATTTTATAACAAGAGTCATTTATAAGCTTAAATGGGCCATAAGGCCTTATTGGACCACTAGGCCCAATGAAACAAAATGGACCCTATAGAACTTAACTTTAGGCCCCATCCACTTGGACCTTACTAATGGGCTAGGACCTGGTCTTTGAGTAAATAATATCAATATAATAACTTAATGTTGTGCTTGCGTTATAAGGTCCAATTGGACTTTTTGAGCTAATATTTAGACAATACTATGTAAAATGGCTATAAAAACAAGTTAAAAACTTAGAAAACTTTTAAGTGTGGAATATATACTTCAAGGAGCATGATCATCCATAAAAACTACATGTATAACAAATACTTTATTTAAATTTATGAATTACATTAATTTATCGATCTAAAAACCTAAGACCCTAAACAATTTGTATAAGTTCTTGGTTGATTGACGCGGCCAACTTCCGAAGTATTATTCATGCGATAATCTCGTTCTGGACATCACTAAGTGAGCTTATATCTCGCAGTTTTAATACTTAATTGTTTAAAACCCTGTGAGGGGGATAACATGCTGTTTTTAAAAATAGAACACAAAGGACCCGAATGTATGCTAGTAGCTTTGATAGTTGATAAGGTTAAGCTAACTCACTAGATAAAAGACCCGCGGAAATCATGAATTGTTAACTACCGGGTAATGGTAGACGCTTATACATGAAATAGTACTATTTGGAGGTTGCCACCTCCAATCCGTGACGACTAGCTATCGTCTCGTGTCAGGAAAATGACACCACGGATGCGTTGTATAGAGAGTAATATGCACTCATAGTGAGGGTGTATAGTGGGAATTTATTATATGGTAACGTTCAATGTTATGAGGCTTATAATAATCCCCATATAACTTTGTCTGATCCACATCGTTATATCCTGATGAATTTTGAGAAATGATACTTGTGTTCTGAAAATTTTATTGTTTATATTCTAATTCAATCCTAAGCATACTACAATCATAATATATCATAAACATTATGTATTTTAATTAAAACCCTAGATCCATCATTGTAACATTCTGTATTTTCAGGTCATTTATGACGTCATCTATTTTGCTAATTATTTTTTTCTCGTACGCGATTACTTTTAATTTTAATAGTTAAGTTAAATCGCTTAAATTAAGAATCACCAATCAACGTAAACGGGCACTAAACAAATTTAAGTTTACGTCAAGTAATCATTATATTATTATTACTAAAGTAATAATTTACTTATTATGTTTTATTTTTATCGGTTACGTAAAACGTTTACGTTTCGCAATTTAATACATTTAGGCATACCCGGAAGCACCAAAAGTTAGCTACGCTTCAACAAATACCCACGTTTATACCCAATACCCAAAATTTACTCCATATTATCACCACATTGTACATATGGCCGGCTAGGGATAGCAATATCCATAAGAAAACCAAAATATCTAAGTTAAGAACATCCCTCCATGTTTTCATGGGATGTTCTCAACTATTAGGGAACAACAAGTGCATATGGCCATGCCTAGGACCATAAGTCTTCCTCAAGACCCTCCATATGTTTCTTGACCAACTATTGCATACTTTTTGACCATTCCATCCCATATAATGCAAGTATCACGTAAGAGATAACACATACAACATAAACACTTAGCTAGAAACTCAAAAATCATCTCTATATACTCCTTCCAAACCCACGGCTTGAAACACCCTCCTAACCAAATCCAAACAAAATATTATACAACCTATACACACATATACACATCATATCTAAGATATTCTAAGATGTTTCCAAGCATTGGTTAACCATTTTCAAGCATTAATCAAGAAAAGGAAAGTTAGGGTTTTCACTTGGAAAACTAGGGTTCATATTGTGCAAGCTTTGGTTTTAAATCTAAACAAGGGTTTAGATTGTGTTAGTCATCATCTTCATTCATCATAAGGTCATCTTGAACTCTTTATGTTCTTACAATTTTCATTATATGCATATGTTAGTTCATTATAGCTTGAATCACCATTTAGGATTTTTAAACATGTAAAATGGAGTTTTTACTTGTGATAATCATTTTGTACACTTTTACATATGTTGTGATATTGATAATATCATGTTAAAATGGATGAGAAAGTATTGTACCATGTTGTGTTGGTGTAAAAATGGATAAATACAAATTAGGGTTTATAAAGTTAACTTAATATGTTACAAGTAAAAGAAATGCAAATGACATGTTAATGTTGATTATGGACTTTTAATCATATTATATGAACACTAAAATAAGTTTATAATGGAAGTATAAGTGATGAACAACCTTGGTTAAGCCTAAAAAGTGTTAATGGAAAATTAGGGTTACTTAATGAAGTTATGATTTTTAAGTGTTATTATGGATTTGTTAATCTTGTCACCTTGGACATTTGGACAAACGATGAACTAATGGACTATATTATATGTATCACATATAATACTTATGGCATATGAGACTTGTCGTAAGTTACAAAAGTGGAAAGTACATGGAATAAGCTTTAAATAAAAGTATAAGTATGGATTCTTAAGGGGCTGTTTGTATTTCGAATTTCAAAAAGTAGGTTTGACATTATATAAAATAATACGTCTCATGACGATCCCGAATATATAAAGAACTTGAAAAACGGATTAATAACGAAAAAGATACGGTAAAAACAAGTTATACGTTAATAAACGGAGTCGTAAAAGAATTTTTATAAAAACTTTTTATAAAAATTATTCAAACAGCAAGTTTGGTATTTTTAACAAATTATACATATTTTTAGGATTCCAAAATGATAAGAATCGTAATTTTTCAATTAATAACGAACGAGTTATGAATTTCGCGAGTTTACGACAATTAATACTTTTATAAAACTATTTTTATAAAAGTTACTGTTCATGACAGAAATAATTATTTTTGTAAACCTCATAAATAAGTAGAACTTTCAATTACGAGAACGTGCTCGAAAGAATCGCTAAAAACGGAGCTATAACGAATAAAATACGACGTTTACGGGTTTTACGATAATTAAAACTATAAAAATAACTTTATAACTGGTGTGAACAGTAAAAAGTACTGTTCATCAGAGGGTCAAAAATATGAAAATGTCAAATTATGATAACTCGTCCTAATACGAAAGCGTGGGCATAAGAAACGTCAAAATCGGACTTAAAACGCGAAAGTTACGCCAGTTTTACTAAAACGGTAATTAGAAACGTTTTTACTTACTTAACACAATTTTACCAAAACGATTAGATGGTGATTGAACTATATAGACCTATATGTGGTATTAGTTAAGCAAAGTGCTATATTACTAGGGAGTTTCATAATGAGGCCTCTTCGGGGTGGCGTATCGACGAGTTGTTGGATTTACGATTTAAAGTGTAACTAGCTCCTTCATTGTTCACTACATGACCCTCTTATTTATGATAGCTACGAACGATAGTATGATGAGAATATTTGGAATATATGATATTGGTAAATCAAAGTACATGGTACTTATACGACCTTAATTTAAATAGGTTGCATCTGACGATTTGCGTGGCGCATTATCTGTGACATACTTGTTAATCGCTCACTCAAGGTGAGTTCATAGCCCCACGTTTTACATGCTTTTGTTTTATAAGTTTTGGGGTGAGAAGATGCAATGTTTTACAACTGGACACATGTGGTTAAGGTTCATATTATGATTACGGTTGCCTATGTTGGATAACCCTAGTTGTGCCCATTATCATGAAGTCAAGTTACGGATTGTGAGCGCGAATGTTATGAATAGATCTATTGGGATTGACAGCCCCGTTCGGGTGATTAGCTTACTGGGCAAAACGAACGTTTACCATGTTCGATACTAGGACGTTGCGGGTTAGTACATATCACGGCAATGTAGGCCATCTTAATATGGTATTATTTAGTCGAGCTTCAGTGTCATGATATATTAGGGCACGTAATTACACTTTATATGATGTTGCATCTGTTGCATTATGCATACATTTGGGAAATCTTGTGGTACTACAATATATGATTTATCAAACTATGAAGTCACCAACTTTATTATTGACGTTTAAAGCAATGTTTTTCAGGGATCAGTAAGCACGAGGTGCAAGGGATTACATTGGTGCGTTTTGATTTGGAATATCATTGCATTAAAGATTTTGTCGACATTACTTTTTGTATAATTGTATGGGTAGAAATCTTTGTAATTTGAACAAGTTGACAAATAAAGCTTCGGCTTATGTAACAAATACTTTGTTTAATCCAATGTATCAGTTTTAAACGACTTTTTGGTCGTTCTATATACATCTTGTGTTATTGATCTATGAAGTAACACGCCCCGAACTCTTATTCCGCTGCGACCCAATTTGGGGGTGTTACAGATTGGTATCAGAGCCAAGGTTATAGAGAACCAGGTCAAATGTTTTTGTTGGACTATAACCGTTTTCAAACATCGAATTCATACAAAGGGGTTTTACACGGGACATAGATTCAAAGTTAAAATGCGGAAGCTTAAATAAGTTCAACAACGGTATTTAAAGACATAGATAAATCTCTGGTAAACCGGTACATGCAAATAGACTTCACATAAGTCAATCATCAGCATCCATGCTAAGCACCTAAGAAAAACATGTTTAAAACGTCAACATAAAGTTGAGTGAATTCATAGGTTTAGTTCAAACGTTATTATAGTGGACCACAAGATATCAACACATATGCGACAGTTATAACAGATACAACTTCACATAAAAAGGTATTTACGTTGCGCTAAGCTCATGACACCGAAGCTAATTACGTTTATAGCATAGTATATTGCTAGGTTGAAACAAGCCCCCGAGGTAACTGACCAAGACTACCTTCTTAAGTTTCGACATGGTATATATCCGTTTATCGGGAGCCCCGTGGGTAGTGAGCGCTACTCACCCGGATAGGGATAATTAGTCCCAATAGATCTATTTATAACACTCGCGCTCCCTCGACCGGTCCTCCAGTCAAGAGATTGACGGTTCATGATAAGTGGGGCAGTAGTGGTCTAAACGCTACTTAGGCAACACGTAAACAGGGAAAATCTCACGCAAAGTACTTGTGTCCAGTTTTAAAAGCAAGCAATGTTTCTCACCCCGAGTTATAAAACATTTAGTCAAAACGAGTAAAAGAGTGGGGCTATGAACTCACCTTATACGGGTAGTGGATCAAGTGAAAATGAATCACACGGTTCTAGCGACAACCTATCATATAGTCGTCGTTTAAGAATGATGTACAACGAATAACGCTTAACGCAAGAACTGATCATCCAAGCACAAGTAGACACGGCGTATCTCTTTTTAAAACGTACTTTCGAAAGTTATAAGTTTTGACAAGTCTCGACACTTCAAAACATCTTAGAAAATATTTTGTCTTTTAGTGTATTTCGTCTTTTAGTGTATTTCGTCTTTTAGTGTATTTCGTCTTTTAGTGTATTTCGTCTTTTAGTGTATTTCGTCTTTTAGTGTATTTCGTCTTTTAGTGTATTTCGTCTTTTAGTGCATTTCGTCTTTTAGTGTATTTCGTCTTTTAGTGTATTTCGTCTTTTAGTGTATTTCGTCTTTTAGTACATTTCGTCTTTTAGTGTATTTCGTCTTTTAGTGTATTTCGTCTTTTAGTGTATTTCGTCTTTTAGTGTCCCGACACATCAACGTTGACTCGATAACTAAAAATGTTGACCTAAACCCGATACTTACGTTTTTCTACATTTTATCATAAGTTTGATAATAAAAATATATATTTTTGACGCTTTTATAAAGTTTACGAAATTTCGGCATGACCTTTCTAAAAATATAGACTTTCCATTTTTATCAACCTCGACTCGTGAAACTATCTATTTTACAAAGTACATCTTTTATTGACTCGCAAGTATATCCGATATATTTTCGACAACACCTCGAATATTGCAACAAGTCTGTTCTAAACCTAAACCTCTTCGACAGTCAACTTATGCTTACAACAAATCCAACATCTACTTAATCTCTTCGCCAACAATATTCAAGCTCGCTATACAATAAATCTCAATAAATAACATAGCCGTAATAATAACAATATATATATATCAAAATAGTCACAACAAACTTTTATACGCAAAAGTACAACTACTTTTTATGTTCTTCCATTTATAAATAAAAAGATTAAACTTTGAGACTTGTGGTTTTATAGAAAAATAGATAATGATTTTCACAACAATCCGCTTTGTACACCTTGTTCGGAATGATCATACGAATGCAAAAGTACAACTCATTTATGAAAAAGTAGAGATGACTTACAAGAAAACACGATGAAAGATGATTAGAAACTAAGAACAACCCAAACGTTGTTTATAAACTACCCGGATAGAAACAAGAATCAACCTCGAACAATATATCTTCAAATGGTGGATCAAAGATTAAAAGAAATGGATTTGCTGTGTGTGTTTGGTGGTTCGGACAAAGAGATAAAAATAAAGAGTAGTGTGTGTTTTCTTGGTGAGAAATGATTATGAAATGAATATGTACACATGAACTTAACTAGAAAAAATCACACATAAGGTACTAGTGTGTGTGTGTGTATTTGTCGATAGTGGGACAAGAGAGCCAAAGGTGGACCAAAATGATCCTCCAATCATTTCCCTTTGAGTACATGTCCTTAACCTCAAATCATGCAATCATGTCTAGTGAAATTGATTTCAAAATTTGAATCCTATGCATGTTTGTGCATGCATATCCGGTTATAATGAGACTAAAGGGGGACCAAAAGTGGCCTCCAACATTCTAAGAATTGTAGTGCATGCATATGAATTAATTTCCAAGGCTTTCCATGCATACATGCATTAATATACTTAACCGATTACGCAAACAACGAAAATGATTAACGACTTCACGAAAAATTATGAAATCTTAAATATTAATTTAAAACGTAAAAACGCGTCCAATGACGAAAGACTACGATGAAATACAGTACGGTTCGCTCCCGGAGACGATTCTTAGATTATAACGGGACAACTTCCCGGTTACGCGTAAAAGTTAAACGAAACATCGAAAAGTTCAAATTATCAAACGAAAACGGCTAAATTATTGAAAGGAAATTCTCGGGGTGTCACATTATATAGATAAACTAAGAGATATTTTATCTAAATTGCTAGTAAAAGGCAAACACTTTTACAACAGACATGCATTCAATAGCTAAGCAAATAGACGTTGAGCATTAAGATAAACATGAAAGCATATAATTGCATTATATGGGAGCACATTATCATCTTGAAACTTCAAAGCATATATATGAGATGCAAGTTGTCAAGATTGACTAAGGAGAAACCTAATTTCTACATGCTTAGTGTGCACTCCTAATAAGATACAAAGTCTATCGATGTAGACTATAATTAGGCATATTTAGGAAGAGCCATTTAATCAAATTAGAGAATGAATATGAGACTATCACCAGTGGTGCTCAATTCAGGCTAAACACGACCATTTTTATGAGTTATACCACGAACCTAACTTCACTCTTGGAAGCAATTCAACTATTAGGTCAAAGTGAATTTCTAGTGCAATAGATTCTCCAGTAGTCATTCTCATGTTAGACAAAATAGAATTCTTCTAGACGATAGGCAACGGTTCCTACTTTGGCAATGATCTTAAAAGGTCCAATATAACGAGGGTTCAGCTTTCCCTGTTTGCCAAAACGTATCATCCCTTTCCATGGAGACACTTTCAGCATGACCTTATCTCTACTTGAAACTCAAGAGTATTTCTTCTGACTTCGGAATAGCTCTTTTTGACGATCACGGGCGGCTTGGATTTGCTCTTGATTTGAAACTATTCGCTCGTTGTCTCGTGGTTTCGATTCTCTGGGCCATGAGCTGATGTCACCAACTTCAGCCAGCAGATGGGTGATCGAAACTTGCGCCCATACAAGCTTCAAACGGAGAGCCCTTAATGCTAGTTATGGGAAATGTTGTTATATGACAAATTTACCAACGGTAAGTGTTTATCCCAACCTTTTCCAAAGTCGAGTACACAGGCACGTAACATATCCTCTAACGTCTGAATGGTTCTCTCACTCTGACCATCGGTCTCTGGGTGATAGGCTGTACTCATATCCAATCGAGTACCTAATGCTTTATGTAGAGACTTCCAAAAATGTGAAGTAAATTTTCCATCGCGATCAGAGATGATTCGAAACCGGTACTCCATGCGGGGGGGATTTTAGGAATTACTTCTTCTAGTATTGTCTCGTCAATTTTTTCTAACGTGTCATCTTCTCTCATAGGCAAGAAATGAGCAGATTTAGTGAGACGATCAACGATTACCCAAATCGTGTCTTGCCCAGCCGCTGTCCTCGGCAGTTTAGTCACAAAGTCCATTGTTATGTTCTCCCATTTCCATTTTGGGATCTCTGGTTGAACCAACAAACCAGATGGTTTCTGATATTCTATCTTAACCTTTGCACACGTTAAACACTTGCTGACATAAGTGGCAATCTCTGCTTTCATGTTAGGCCACCAATATAACTTCTTCAAGTCCCCTGATTACATTTTATCCGATCCAGGGTGGATGGAATACTTTGACTTATGCGACTCATGCATAATCAAGGCCCTCAAATCACCAAAACACGGAATCCAACTTCGATTGTTTAAGCATAACGTTCCGTCAGCACGAGGTTCTAACTTGTTAATCATGCCACGCAAATCTTCGTTGATGAAGTTCTCTTCCTTTCTGGCTTCCGATTGAGCACTTAAAATCTGCTTAGGAAGGTTTAACCCTATAGTCATAACCAAGGCTCGAACTCGTAGCGGCTTGCTTCTTTCCTTTCGACTCAGGGCATCAGCCACCACGTTCGCCTTTCCTGGATGATATCGAATCTCACAGTCGTAGTCGCTCAACAATTCTAACCAACGTCTTTGCCTCATATTCAGTTCTTTCTGGTCGAGTATGTGTTGCAAACTCTTATGATCGGTGAACACAACGCACTTGGTACCGTACAGATAATGTCTCCACATTTTCAGGGCAAACACTACTGCACCAAGCTCTAGGTCGTGTGTGGTATAGTTCTTCTCGTGAACCTTGAGTTGGCGGGATGCGTAAGCTATGACCTTCTCTCTTTGCATCAAAACCGGGCCCAACCCTTTATGCGAAGCATCGCAATATACCACGAAGTTCTCACTTCCCTCTGGTAAAGCCAAAATCGGCGCACTACACAACTTTTGCTTCAACAACTGGAATGCAGCTTCTGCCTTTTCTCCCCATTCGAATTTCACGCTTTTCTGAGTCAACTTTGTCATAGGTCTAGCGATTTTTGAAAAGCCTTCGATAAATTTCCTCGCGTAGTAACGCCAACCTTAGAATTGACGGTATCTCGGTCAGGTGTTTTTAGGACGACGCCATCTTTGATTGCCTCAATCTTCGCGGGATCAACGTGAATGCCTTCACTATCAATCACGTGACCTGATTTGAAATGAATGATAACATATCTTTTGAATAAACGTCTCTTTTGGATCGTTTTCTATGATTATGATTGTTGTATCCATGAAGTAATACCTCAGATTAGCTTCCGCTGCTATATTGTAAAAATGGCGGTGTTACAGTAATCCAGGCAGATCTTCTGGAAAGACTTCAAGAAATTCCCGTACGATCGGTACGTCCTCAAGTCGCCTCTCCTCTGACTTATCCTCAGCTTTCTTGGACGTAACTTGTGCCAGATAAACTTGACATCCTTTCTCAATATACTTTTAGGTCTTCGTGCACGATATGATATTCAACTTACTTCCGTTGTCGCAATTATCACCTCGGATTATCAACACCTTATTTCCATAAGGAATACGAACAACCTTCTCGTCACAAACGATCAACGCGTGGTACTTCGCCAACCAATCCATACCAATGATGACGTCAAAACTACCAAGCTCTACGGGCATTAGATCTATGTCGAACGGATGACCTAATAATCCTAACATGCAACCTCTAAGAACAATATTTGTTTCTGAAATTCTTCCATCGGCAAGTTCTACGGCATAACTAGTGTCTAAAGTGGTTGGTGTAACATCAAGCAAAACGCTAAAGGTAGTCGACACAAAACTTCTATCGGCACCCGAATCAAATAACATAGAAGCATAATAGTTATTGAGAAGAAACGTACCCGTGACAACTATGGGTGGCAATTTCTGACCCGACACGAAACCCGTCCTGAAACCGACACGAAAATTAGCAGGTTTGGGTTGAGTCTAATAGATTTCGGGTCGGGTTTGGGTCGACCTATCTGACTCGTTTATTAAACAGGTTAGGTTCGGGTTGAGAATAAATTAAGTGGGTCGACCCGTCAACCCGTTTAAGATTTTTTCTAAAAATAAAAATTATTTATATTTTATTATATGTGTTAATGGGTTAAACGGGTCGACCCGCAAACCCGTTTAACTTGTGTAACCCGTGTAATGTGCCAACTTTTGTATATAAAACGGGTTCGATGGGTCAACCCGAAACTCGTTTAACCTATTCAACCCGTGTAACCTATTTAACCCGCCAACCCAACTATATATATGGGTTAAATGGGTCAGGTTCGGGTTATGTGTAAACAGGTTAGGGTTGAAATAGCTGACCCAATTATTTAAATGGGTCAGGTTCGGGTTGAGGTTTTCTGACCCGCCAACCTGCCAACCCGAACCCCGAACCCAACCTGAATTGCCACCCCTAGTGACAACGTTGGAATCAGGGTTTGTTCCTCCTCCACTAATGGCGTAAGCTCTCGCCGTAGCTTCGTTACCTCCAGTCTGGTTTCCAGTCTTGTTTCTAGTCTTGTTTCTTGTCTGGTTTCCACGGTTCTGATTCCTCAACTTAGGACAGTCCTTCCTGAAATGTCCTGGTCTTCCACACTCATAACAAATAATACCCTGCTGATTTCCAACTTGAGCCCTCTGAGTGTTTGGAGCAATAGCAGCCCTACAATCCCTAGTCTGATGTCCAACCTTCTTACAGTTTCCACACCTCATAGTACACAACCCTTCATGGTGCAACACTTGTAGTTCGGCTGGTGCTAATTGGAATCGATACGGTGCTCGTGCTACAGGTGCAGCACCAGGGACTAAGTTGATTTGAAATTCAACTTGTCGAGCAGGCGGTAATCCAGGCAAGTCTTCTGGAAAGACTTTTGGAAATTCCCGTACGATTGGCACATCCTCAAGTCGCCTCTCCTCCGACTTATCCTCAGCACTCCTTGTAGCATAACCCTGGACCTTCTTGTCCATCAATTGGTTAGCAATGCGTATAGCATCTTGGAGTCTGGCTGGATTTGCAGCAATCACATTCCCTTGAATGTTGTCCGGTAAACCTCCAATAAACCTTTCCACTCTGTCTTCTTCATCAGGGACCATTCTAGTACACAACAAAATCAACTCCTGAAACCTTTGAGTGTAAGCAGTCAAGTCGTTTCCTTTCATTGCCAGATTCTACAGTTTAGTCTCCATCTTCTGAATCTCGTTCCTTGGACAATACACCTCAGTCATCAACTTCAAAAGTCCAACCCAATTCATGGCATATGCAACATCAACACCAATTGTTCTTTTATGAGAGTTCCACCAAGTCAAAGCATTGTCCTGCAGTGTGCATGTAGCATATTTCACTTGGTACTTCGATGGACAATTACTTATATTGAACACAGTCTCCATTTTCTCAAACCAACGGGTCAATCCGATAACGCCTTCATTTCCTGAGAAATTATGTGGCTTGCACTTCAAGAAGTCTTGGAAAGTGCACTCTCTAGCCACTGGCATAAAACCTCCATAGTTCATACCATGATTCCCATTTCTATTTCCATTTCTGTTTTCTCCATTCCTTCCATTTCCATTTCCTTCATTTCCTCTATTTCCATTTCCTCTGTTACCTCTATTCCCATGTCCTCCATTCTTACCTTCTTGTTCATCCCCATTCTCATTCAGGGGTTCAAAGGTCCTTGCGGCTTAACGAGCCTCCATCTCTTCAGCTACTCGGTGGGTAACCAATTCTTTAACCTCCTCATAAGTCATAGACGATCCAGATCGGGTGTTAGGCATCTTCCTACAACATAACAATGTAACACTCGATGAGATTTCTAAGCGATGCGAGATTACTAACGGTGTTAAATAAAATTTATGGTTAATTCACATAGAAAATACATGATTGAAATATATTTATGGAAATCCCATAATGCATGACGCAAAAGCATAACTAAATCAAATCATGACATCATATCATAGATAAATACCAATTTCATATCATCGAACATTAGTGATTACATCACATTTGGTTTCAAAATACAGAAAATACAAGTTTCTAACAATACGGTCGCTACTAGACGCTACTGATCGATAACACTAATGAACACATCTAAGGACGATAGCCCATGTGCTTCCTAGCACATGCCTTAAATCTGCCAACTCTCACTCGATCATAAAATCAAAACCGTCGTATCTGCCTCAGTTCTCTCTGCATACATAACATGTCGCACTGGAGTCGGTCAACTCTTTGACTCTCAACACTTGCGGTGCCTCTGAGCCTCTTGTTATCCCTCTCTAACTCAGCAATCCTCTCAGTCAAAGTAGTGACTGACGACTCAACCCCAACAATCCTATGTCCCTGCTCTCTATGAACTCCCTCAATGACCTGTATACGATGGACTGGAATAGCCTCTGTGTGATCATGGAACCTCTGAACTAAATCTCCCAATGTCTCATACGTAACCTCAACTGCTCCCTCCTGAGCAGGCTCAGGAGTATCCTCTGGCATCACAGGATGCGTAACCCTCTTAACTCTAACCTAAATCGGGCCCCTCGCACCCGTCTTACTCTCCTCTTGGTTAACAGCCTCAACTACAACTCTAACATCAATCCCTCTATCCCTAAGAGCATCCGTGTAAGCGAAACACTCGTTAATCTCTGCCTGAATATCTGGATCAATATCATGCTCTAAATGAGGCTCCTCATTACCCCTGACAATAATATCCCTTAAACTAGTCTCTCTAGGATCAACCTCTACATCTGCTGAATAACCAGAATCCCTAACCCTCTTAGGCGATGGTGTCAAATCAGCATGGAAGGGAGATAAAGCTCCGAATACGAGTGGTAATGCAGGTACATATGCCATAGGGGACCTACGTCTCTTGCGAGATAGCCCCACAAAAGTACTCGGTAAATCAGGAGAAGAATGATCGGATAATGAGTGTCTCAAAGAAGAATCAGATGAAGCATCCGAATGAAAATCTGATGATGCGTCTGATGACGAATCTGAAGAAGAATGATCGGCAGAATGTCTTACAGCAAGACGATGAGTGGGTAACGGCCCAACCCTCTTCCTTGCAGTCATCATGTGTACCGGCCCATTAAGATGGTAGCGGTACGGTCGACCATAGGGAATAGGCTGTCCAGGTGCTAGAATCATAACTCGACGACGAGGTATGACAGGTGATCTCTGGGTAAAAGAGGTAATCTCAGTGAAAGGCGTACCATGGGTAGGTGATGGTGGTGTATCTGGTGTATCACTGTCTATGGTGTCATCAGCCGATGATAGAAATGATGAGGTAGTTGGTAATGGTGGTATATGGTCTGATGATGGATCCTCAGATGGATCAGACTCTGAATCAGATGCAGATGAGTAATCAGGAGACGCTAGTGTATAATCTGGGGATGGTGGTATAGTAGGTGCTATGATAGGTGTCTCTTTGGGTATCACTGTAGTGTCAGTCTGAGTATGGGTGGAGTAATTACTGGTGTGGTGTCGGGAATAGTGGTAGGGATGGTACCAAACAAGATAACTCGTCCAGCAGGTGTCCCCACGCTACCCTCAGATGAGTCCGAAGAAATCAAGATAACTAAAATAGTCATGACCTGCACAAGCAAAGTTTATATAAATCATCTTTATATCAACCATGCATGATGCAACATATGAATGGGTGAATGGGTAACTGAATGAATGCAAAATGAACGAATGAATGCGCGGGTCATCGAGTACGGCATGATGGAATGAAATAAGGAATACTTATAGTAAAATTAGATATACTTAGTATTTAATACGTATATATTATCTACGTAGTATTTATTTATGTATACGTACTATATAAAATCACGTAAGACACATAATCACGTAGGATCACATACTGGTTATAGTCCATACCTAGTTTATACTACCTGGTTCTCTATAACCTTGGCTCTGATACCAAACTGTCATACCCCCAGACGGGGCTTGGACGGAATACATGTCTGGAGGCGTGACTTTATTGAGCATCTCAAGTACAAAGCATATAGAACGAACTTTAAGGGTACGTTTTGAAAATAAACACCGTTGCGTAAATTTAAAATAATAATAAGTTTTACATCGATCAAATTTAAAGGATTTAAATGACAATACACGGAAGCTTAAATGAGTTCAACAACGGTATTTAAAGACATAGATAAATCTTTGGTAAATCGGTACAGGCAAAT